>JAOVVA010000052.1:11758544-11772589 GCA_028565275.1 Leiocassis micropogon | reverse complement strand
GATGCAGAGGATAGGGTTAGATGGAGGCAGATGATTCGCTGTGGCGACCCCTGAAAGGGAACAGCCGAAAGCCAAAGTAGAAGATGAACGCACATTCCTATGAAATATTTCAGCAAAAAGTAAAAACCTACATGGGAATGGAATTTATGCACTGTTGTGTAGAATCAGCACTAACAACGCACAGATCAATCATTTAATGGGTTGATCATTAATTAATCATTAAAAGGATTGTTATATAAAACTCTACACCTAGACAGTCCCCTGTGTGAATGTATGCTTCAACTGCTAAAGCTAATCTTTCCTTTAGAAGTATTTTTCCTATTTGCTTTACCTCCACAGTCTCAGTTCATCCAGCCCTACACACTCACCTAAAGAAGAATACATCATTGGCCAGTCTGAAGAACAGGGCAAGAGTGTAGGAAACCACACGGAGCAACCACAGAGCCTAAATGGTAAGATGAAAATATAGATCAAGTATTGATCAAAAATAATCATCCACCATTGCTTCTGCTCTTGTTCTAGCAGATGCAATAAAGTTGTCATCCAATGAGCCAACTCCAGGACCAGAGAACACTGGGACAGGAGATGGGAGCTCCTGGGAGGAGCAGCTTTATATCCAGCAGGAGCAGCTGGAGAAGGAGATGCAGGAGACTAGGAAGATGGTGACAAGGCTTCAAGTCAGTATTTATTTATTGTTGTTCATACATATGCCATATAATATATGGGCAAAAATATGTGGACATCTACCTACCGTATCCATATGTGAATCTTTCCAAAACATGTTCCAGTAAGACTGGACATGCACACAAATGAATGTCTATAAAGTTATGTTTATGGAAGAACTCAAGTGTCCTACACAGTAATAAAATGTAGAAAAGTATGACTTTCTTATAAATTGTAGACTAAATAAAATATTTTCTTATCTAGGTCCAATTTGTAGCGATATAACACTGAATGATAAAACAATGATTGCTATAGATATTACTTCATATAGCTTTTACTATTTAGATGGGAAAGATGGGAAAATATAAGGACACAGGCCTTACCTCTGAGTTTCTAATTCCTGTTAAAAAAGTAATATCCTGTTTTTGCCAGATTTTTAAGAATTTCTCTCCTTATGATCTTCAGAAAAGAGATGAAGGCTGTCACAGAACCTAGGAAGGCATACGTAGCTAGTTTTAATTGAAACTTATTCCCCAGTTTTGCTTTCTTCAACCAGCTTTCATTCATTAAGTGTAACTAAAAGCAAAAGTACAGGCTACAAGAGAGGAATTTTGAACAAGCTTAATACCTAAACCTACAGGGATTTAAAAGAGAAAAAAGAAAATATTATAATTTACACTCTCCTTGTTGATCCTACATAACATCCAGGGTCTGGTTTATGTCTTACTTTTAACATTTGAATTTATTACTTCATTCAGGCTTTGCTGCTTCATGGATCGCTTCCTGAAGATGAGCAAACAGCTTCTCTATTTGGAGACAGCGTTATTAATGCAGAACAGCAGCTGGTAACTTACTTGCATGCAAACATTTTTGATGTATTTGCTGATTATTTTGTGATAGACACAAACATCATAACTTCATGTAATTTTTAAGACAGATTATAATTACAGCTTCATCTTTTTCTGGTTTGTTCAGATATTAATTCGCAGTCGCCTGGATCAGAGCATGGAAGAGTCCTTGGATCTGAAGGTGAGTATTTAATAGCATGAGCTGAATACTCAAATATGATTGACCAGTAGGTTTAATATTTAATATACTTTCCAGAGGGAGTTGTTGAGGTACAAGCAGGAGGCACGCAATCTTCAGGCAGTTAAGGTAAACCAGAACATAAATTATCAATGGTCATTAAATTTTTTCAATCCACTTTCTGTCAACCTTACCTGAAGGGTATTTGTGATCACCACAGAGAGTTGTAATTTTTAATCATCAAATACCAAATTATATAATCCAATAGCATACTGGTTTAAAAACATTTATTCTCCATCCCAACTATTTTGCCTTTCAGGTTTTTGTTTTAACCTTTCTCTGGAACTTTGTTTATTGCTCTAAAATAGATACATATAGTTTGTGGATTAGGCATAAATATTACACTGGTCACCCATAACATTATGACCACCTGCCTAATATTGAGTAGGTAACCCAATTTGCCACCAAAACAGTAATGACCTGTGTGTTCTGACACATTTCTATTGAAATCAGCATTAACCTTTTCCTCAATGTGAGCTACACTAGCTCTTCTATTGAATGGGACTGCACAGGAAAGGGTTCACTCTTCATGTGCATCAGAAAGTCCTGACCACTGCAGATTGGGAAGGGTTTCAGGATCATGGGTAGTCAAGGCTTACTAAAGCACATGGGGAGTGTGTAGTCCGATTCAATAACAGAAACGCTAGTGTGGATAAAAAAATAAATAATAGAAAGGTGATAGAAGGGTGTCAAAACGAATTTTGAAAGAAATGAAATGGAAACTTCACTTGATGCCTGTGTTCTCGACCTGCTACTCTAGGATTCCTTGCAGTACCGCATGTCAATACAAGAAGACTCAGTACTGCAGCTTAAGCAGGAACTACTCCGATCAAGCATGGACAAGGAGGAGCTAGCCGGGCAGAATGTGAGTGTGTAAAGTCTATAATTTAAAGCACCATTTTCTGTAGATAAATGCTCCATGCTCAATATGGTGTCATATGGGAACATGGATGTGATAAGCAGTAGGATAAACTATTAATATGAACAGAATGTGTTCGCAGATGGAACTGCAGAGGAAGCTGAGTGATAGAGACAGATTGCTGAGTGAATACAAAGTAGGTGCTATCCCTTGTTCTTATAACGATTCGTAATTACGGCCCTTATTTGATTATTACAGTTGAATAAAATAAAAATAAAGTACATTTTCTTTGCAGAAAGAAATTGCACAGAAAGACAGACAACTTCAGCAGCACCAGTCCAAAGTGGACGAGTCAGTTTGCAAACTCAATGAGACAAATCATAACATGGTAAATTTGTAATATAATATACAGTAGAAGGCAAATAATTCCTATTGCAATGTTTTGCAACTAGGCAGAATCATAATTATGTATGGTTCAACACAAGTCCTTTTTTTCACATTGTCTTATTCAATGTTTTGTTGCTTAGATGTCTAGTTGTGAGAACAACGGCTACAGCCATACAGTGGAACGGTTGTCTTCACCATTTCCACATAGAGTGGTAAGTCTGAAGTTAAAGAGTTTTTCACCTCAACTGTAAGTATATGTTTGTGATTTGTGGCCCTCAGACAATGGTACAATATTTGGTATGGACTATATGTGTTAGAATGATGAGCTGCAGCTGGTCCGGGATGCTCTACGCAGCCTGAGGAACACTTTCAGTGGTCATGACCCCCAGCATCACACACTGGACACCCTGGAGCAGGGAGTGTCCAGCCTGATAGACCGTCTCCATTCTGCTGACTCAAAGAGGAGGCAGGATAGAAAGGCAAGCATTTAAAGACTGCATTTTTCGTAAGTTTTTATTACTTGTGCATATTTATTTATATCATTGTGTCCAAATGCAGGGTTCAAACAAGTCACCAGGGCGAAGAGCAAATCACACTGATCGAGAGTCATGGCCACCTAGTTCAAGTAAGACACATTTCATTTACTAAATTACAATTTAAGAAAGCAATAAAACACAATAGTTGGTTGTTTTAGAATAATAATCAGTGACAGTCCAGTATAATGCAAAGCCCTATACAATGTGAATAATTTTCTAATAACAGAACACCCTGAAGTGTTTTATTCGTCTTATTACACCGCAACTTGCCAACTCCAACAATGTTTTATTTATTAAAAAATGGAACATCATATTTTATAGTTGTTTATTAAAATTAAATAAGATGTAAAATAAAATTTAATAATTAAAATTTTAGATAAGTTACAAAGATTAAATTGCATTTTATCATGTTTAAGAGTCTTGAAGAAAGCTAAGCTAACAGAACAGCTTTATCTGTGACCTGTTTCTTTATACCTTAAATCAAACTTCTGACCATTCAGAATAAAAGATAAAAAATTCACGTATTGTAAATGAGTTGTGTTCTTTCAT
Organism: Leiocassis micropogon; assembly: GCA_028565275.1. Lineage (NCBI taxonomy): Eukaryota > Metazoa > Chordata > Actinopteri > Siluriformes > Bagridae > Leiocassis > Leiocassis micropogon. Next base: position 11,768,509 of record JAOVVA010000052.1, on the reverse strand, counting down.
TTTGCAGAAATACCCCACTCTCACAGTAGTCCTGTGCTCAGCGCCTCAACCTCAACAAAAATACTTTATTTCACAGATCGCTCTCTTACACCCTTTCTAGTAAACATTCCTAAAAGGTAATAAAGACACATTCATATTCCTAAGTTCTCTTCTGTGCAATATTTTAATGGAATCATTATTTTCAGACTGGGGGAGGTCACCCTACAGGATTTCAAGGCCGCTGTTGGAAGACATATCAATTACCGATATCACTTCAAGTCTCAGGACCCTGAGTTTGGGACAGTGAAGGAGGAGGCAAGTATATACTGTAGCATACGAGGTGGTATCAAAAAGTTTTAAGACTAGTTTTGTAACATGGCAACAGATGGTAGCGCAAAGCTGCACGCGTAGTCACAGAGAGCAACACCCTTTATAAGTCAGTGTGCCAAAAGACATTGTCCTGTGTATATCGGGAGCTGTGCAGCTGGTGGTATTCTGACCACGTTTCATTCATTGACCACTATTTCATTATGGACAGCAAGTTAGAACAAAGAAGGAACATGAAAGTGGGCAAATCTGCCACAGAGATGTTTGATGTGATGTGGCAGGTTTACAACGATGCTACAATGAGTTGTTCAAAGTCTTTTGAATATCATGCGCACTTCAAGTGTCATACAAAACAGTAACAGGTGTGTCATACAAAAAAGCCCAGGCAAGCCTCATGTGTGATTTAAACATGTGCCATGCTGCTGCCAAGTTTGTCCCAAGGCTGCTGACCCAGGAGCAGAAGGAACATTGTGTCAAAGTCTGCCAAGAACTCTGTCAGCATGCCGTGGATGACCCGTTTCGGGGATCATTACCAGTGATGAAACTTGGGTGTATGGGCATGATCGCGAAAGCAATGGATCTGTGGTGCATAAAACTCGAAACTTTTTGATACTCCCTTGTATAATAGCTACTGTAATAGGTCTAAAGTTGTAAAATAATTCAGGTAACACATTATTGTGCAGTGTATTAAAGTACTGTCTATTTACATTGTGTTAATCAGGTCTTCCAGGATGATGCTATTATACCTGGCTGGGAAGGGAAGATTGTCGCCTGGGTGGAAGAAGACCATACTGAAGGCAGGTAACTGAAGACTGAAGAACATCCTTAATCTGGGATTTGGTATCCATAATCTGCTGAATGCATTCATTTTATATGTGTTTATACCTCAGCACTTCACAGATCTCCACCTGTTATCCCATATAATGCAATGGTCCATTTTTGTGTGACAAATGATTGTAAAAACTGTTTACAAAACCATGCCTGACCTTGCTTTGAGAGTATTTATACTATGATTTTTTTTTGGGAGACAACTTTCTATAGTGTTCAAAAAAGACAAACATATTAGTATTGACTGTATACAAGCTACCAACATATTTGCCAAAATAAACATATTAAGTATTCACCCCAACCAAATTAATTCTAATATAACCTGTTGCCATTAAGAAGTCACATAATTAGTTGGATAATTTTGGATAATTCAAAGAATCCAAGAATTTTTGCTCTGTCTTCAATAGTATGAATTAATTTAATGTAGATTAATGACATACAGTATAGTCCATAAAAAGGGGGTGAAAACATAATCAAGCGACTGTATCATCATATGCGTTTCAAGTCACAGCTTATAGTGTCATGCTGGAGTGTCTTGCTGAAACCATAAATTAACATAGCCTATAATTAACTCATTTTTGAAAATAATAATTAAAGAAAATCCTTTTTAGATTTTGTATTATTGTTGTTCCAAAGTGTGAACCTAAAAAGAGCAAAGATGGGACCACTTCATTTGTTAAAAAGTATCATTTTAATACACAATGTGCTGTTGAAAATCATTTCTGTATAGTGTGCATGTTAAATAGAATGTTTGTCCACTGTGTTAATAAACATGCATTTCCTGTACATCATGAGTTTATCAACTCCTTTACATTTTATTTTCTGCAAACCTGTCAACTTGCAAAATTAATTCAGTTAATTTAATGTCATGAATATCACTATAAGGATGAGGACACTGATATACCATAGCATACAGTAGATACACACAGTAGATGATTAATTTAATGAAGCTGAAAAAGGACTGTATGCAGTAGATTATGATTTGCAGGAAACCTACTTATTTAATTTACAGTACAGATACTGTAACAGTGAGTATGTGTTTCTTCTTGTTGAATGTTGCCTGGCACGTGTCCTCTTTCACTCGCTCAGGGAACCACAGATGAAGAAAATACAACTGTTCCACTTCCAGCATTATGTCATCCTGAAAATACGAATGTTGGTGTCAAAAGACAATATATAAGAATACTCCAGTAAAATAAACATCCGATAAAAGTAATTAACAACAGCAAAAAAAAAAAAAATAGTAACAACAACAATAATAATAATTAATTCATCTTCTAACTCATTCATATTCTATTCTACACGTGTGTCTGTGTGTGTGTGTGTGTGTGTGTGTGCGCACCTTGGACAGGATGCCAATCCATCACAGGGCACACAATAATAATAATAATTATTATTATTATTATATAAATATTATAATAATTATGCAAGAATTTCTATTAAATTAAATTCAATTAATCCAAGTTTACAGTTCTTTTGGTAAATTTATTCCTGAGCAGTTGTGAGTTGCTTTAGATAAAGGCTCCCACTAAACGCATAGTAAATGTAAATACATGTAGTGCGTCTAACCTGGCTGATGCTGAGCTGGCACTGGGAGGCAGAGCTTATTTCAGGCAGTTCTACACACAGCTTTATCTTCTTGACTGAGTCACTGCTCAGTGAGCACACTGTCATCTGATGTTTTGGCTGCTGAGGCGGAACAATCTCTGTGCTGGAGATCACCTCAATCAGTCCTGGCCTGACCTTTTCTTTGTCTTCTTGTCCCTCATTTAGCTGAATGCAGGACTCCTCTTCTTCTATTCGTAGTGAGCTGATCTGTTGAAGCAACGACTGGGCTGTGGAAATTAATAGTCAAAACTAAATAATGCACTTTAAAATCACTGGCACATTGACCAAAAATTCATACTTATAAGAATTGAATATAGAATCAAATATCAAGGCATCTTCTCACATCCGGAAACAAGTAATAATTTTCTCCCCTCTCTCTCTCAGACTGGTTAATATTTGTCTTTTACCTGGTTTAAATTGAGAATTATCCTGGTTTAGTGGCCGATGAAGTGACATTAGCCGATGTTTCATATCCTGTAGACTGCCCTTTAGTTTGGCTTTCATGACAGTGTAGTGTTGTGACAGGCTCAGCTTATGCTGCTTCTGGATGAAGTTTAGAGCCAGGAGGTGTATCTGCTCCTTTTCTCGTGAGTTTTTTTCTGCTCTGTGAAGAACCTCTGGGTTGAAGGCCACATCCACTATATTGTAAATCTCTGCAAAAAAAAAAAAAAAGGCATATAGCCATATAGATGGAGATTGCACTGTCTATTATTCCTTGGCAGGAATATGTAAACTCAGAAACAAAAAAAGGGAGCCTGGAGCTGTGAGGTGGTAATACTGTACATGCTTTAGTTAACGGTCACCTCATACATAAGAATAGGGAAAAAAAGTAGTGTGGCATGGTTGTTGAAACCAGACAGGCTGATTTGAGTATTTCACAAACTACTGATATGATAATTATGGATTTTAAAATTTTATTTTATTTCATACAAACTGTAAGAAATTTTACAAACACAAGCCCCTTGATTATACCCTTAAAATCTTTTTAAACGTATGCCACAGTACTGTTGCATTTTTTACACTAATTCGTCAATGACAGTTGTTAAAAGCGTTATACAAATAAAATTGAATTCGTCAGAAAAGGTTGGTTAGATTTCTTTACTATTTTCCCTTTTACTAACAGTTAATCCCTGTTTACATTAAGGCATTTGGCAGACGCACTTATCCAGAGCGACTTACATTTTTATCTCATTACACATCTGAGCAGTTGAGGGTTAAGGGCCTTGTTTAAGGGCCCAACAGTGGCAACTTGATGGTTGCGGGGTTTGAACCTGGGATCCTCCGAACCGTAGTCCAATGCCTTAACCAATGCTCATATTGATTATAACTGCACTTTGATGTTTCAGTGTTTGTATCACTTCATGAATAAAGGAAAGGGTGGCAGAATGGTGTGATTGCAGAGAGTATAGGTGGTGAAGGTGTAGTGTGTTCAAATACTTACCATTAACTGTCCAAAGTAATGGAAGGTGTAATAGAGAAGTGGAGAAGAGTGCATGCAGGGTGGTAATAGTTTGAAATAAAAAGGTATGTGTGAAAGTGAAAACAGCAGTACGACAAGTTATGTTATATTGTTTGGAGGCAGTGGCACAGATGAAAAGACAGAAGGTGAAGCTGGAGATTGCAGATTTGAAGAGGTTGTGATATACATTGTGGATGATTTTGATGGGCAGGATTAGACATAAGTGCATTAGGGTGACAGCACAGCTAGGACAGATTAGGGACAAAGTGATAGAAGCTATATTGAGATAGCTTGGATATGTGCACATTGCGGACGAAGAAGTTGGGCAGAAGGCGAAGAAGAAGGCCGAGGACGAGGTTTATGGAAATGGGAAGAGAGAACATGCGGATCATGGATGTGACAGACAGTGTTGGAAGTAACAAAGAAACGCGTTAGAGAACTTGGATGACTTTTTTGATGTAGCGAGTAATCTAACGTGTTAGGTCCGCCATTTAAGTAATGAGCCAGTAAGCAGTCATTCCCAATCCGTTAATGTGTGTGTGCGTGTGTGTGTGTGTGTGTGTGCGTATGTGTGAAAGTCGTCCTACAAGCCCCGTCCCCGATAACAAGCCCCACTCTGTTATTGATGCTGTTATACCCCTATCTCACCTTTGCGTTTGACTATGCGAGGACCGCGTGCAGAAAGGTGAAAGCCTAATCACAGCTCCAAAACTCGCGGTGAATCATGATGAACCGTACTTACGGCCACCACACAAAACTGCGTAGGTGAGATAGGAGTATTAGTAGTTAACAGATTATGGGCCAAACTTCGCTGTGTTTTCATTTTCTGCAATGGAAAAGTACTCTAACTAGTTACTTTTATCAGAAAGTAACGCTGTAATGTAACTGATTACTTTTTAAAGACAGTAATTTTGTAATGTAATTAGTTACTTTAAAAAGTAACATCCCCCAACACTGGTGACAGAGGAAGCTGCAGAGGACAGTTGCAGTTTAATGGCCCCTATAGAGAGCACCCATCATGTATAGTGTCCATTGTACAAGCCTCTGGAGGCAGTGCTATGATCTGCGGTTGCTTCAATTGCTCAGGTACAGGCTCAGTTATGTGGCAAAAAAAATTTATTAATGAATTAAAAAATCAACTGACAACTTGAATGTACTGAATTGCCAGATTATCCCATTAGTTGGGTTTTCTTTCGTAATGACACGGGCATATTCCCAGATAACAATGGTTTAAATTTTTCAGGAAGCTTGAGGAAACACAAATTGGCCACCAAAGTGTCATGAGCATAGCCTTATTAAGCATCTATTGAATGAACTGGAAAAGACTTTATGGAGTTCTTTGAATCTCCCATCATCAATACAAGATCTCAGCGAAAAAAGTAATGCACCTCTGGACAGCAATAAATGGTATGTTATTGCATGATGTTGTCAAAACAGTGGCACTGCCAATGTGCTCTGTAATCAAACCTAAAGGTTGTTCAATGAAGTCAGAACCAGGACAACAACTAACAAGAACTACAACTCCCAATGCTCCAGCTGACCTGAATTCTAACACACCTAATTACAGATTAATTACAGACCCAGATAAAAGACACTCACACACTACCGGTGTTGTGTTGCTCGTTACGAAGGTTTTTGATATTTAAATGTGATTTCGGATTTTGACCATGTTTGTTTCTTCTTCAAATATTACAGTGTGTGACTTACATTTTTGGCCAGGGAGAGTAATTTGCTTATAGCTATAACAATAGCCTACTGACTGAAAATGTCCATTAAAAAATGTAACGCTGGTGTACTGTGTGAAAGGGTTAAAAGGCATAATAACCTAGCAAACAGTGGATGCCCCTGGACATTCAGGGGACTTTTGTGACATTGACATTTGATCCCCATGCAAACGTTTTCAGCCTTTTAGATTTATTGCCCGTAACGGCTGCACATTGCTGCACATGTCATTAATTAAGACACTGCACTAATTGCAACAGCAACGTGTTCACTCTATCATCTGGTGAAGATGATATCAACAATAATATATTATTATTATTAGTAGTAATAGTAGTGTCAATGATTTTGGCCAAAATAAAATGTTTGTAGGACATTCTCAGAATGTTTGCATACTGTCTTCCAAAGGTCCGGAGGACATCCGAGGAATGTACCCCCAATACTGTCCTTGGGACATACAGTGAAGGGAACCCTACACAATGACATTTAGGGGTTGTTTGTATGGGACCTTTAACGGACACAACGGAGGAGTTATTTATTTGTTTTTTTTTCCTGTGAAGTTAGTTATTAATTAAACGAAAAAAGTGTTGACCAACTACTGTGCATGTTAGATTAAACTAATCATATTTTGTTATTTAATTTTTATTATGTTGTAGATTTCATACGGAAAATCAGGTTAACCTTGGCTTTGAGAAATGCTCTCCAGTTTTCCACCACACACGGGAACAGGCTGAGTAGGAGAGGCCGGGGCAGGGACTCGCTTCCAGCTACACACGTTCACGTACAGCATCCCATGGTGTGGCTTCTGGAAGGGAGCGTACAAGCTTTAAAACAGGATGCCATCCGCCGTAGGTGTATTACCTGCCATACTCTTTTTGTTATTTACCTTTACAGATGCGCGGAGGCAGGTGTTAGGCTCAGGGGGTGAAAAATATTCCGCACCGTCTCGCATCTGTCGCGCGATAAAATTCTTGTACTCATCAGGATTATTTTGTGCCATTTCATCCAGCATGAACCAGAAATCGTTCACATGGTTTAGAGCAGATGCGGAAACTTCCATGCTTTAATAACTTATCTACGATTAACTAATTTAGTTGGCTAACTGCGCGCCAGTGCTTGTCTAAACTCGCAGTTTAATGTGAGTGAGATAACTTTAAGATTAGCTAAGAATCAGATACCTAATTGTTTGTTTTGGTCGCAAATGTAGTTTCAATAAACTATGAAACACACTAAAACTATAACGAACAGACCAGTGGAAAACCAAACTTTTGTTAGTATCGTCCGTTTCCATAGATACAAGCCCCAACTAACAGCTAAATCACAAATAGGTCACTGCTTACTACATTGGTGCACTTCTGTAGGGTTTAAAGACTTCGTACACCCTCCGTAGGGCACTATATTAGAATGTGGGGCTGCGTTCTATTCCGAAGTGTATGTCGGTTAAGGGAGCTTCCCTCGACAAAAATCGCTCGAAACACCCTGCAACGTCACCAGCACAGACGTCACTTCCTCCGTGCGAACCTCGGATTAATGTTGCTCCCGTTGTTTCACACGGCGAACATTATAACGTATAAATAAATTATTTGATTAATAAATTATGATTAACTGTGTCATATTAGTATTATGTCATCCTTTTTAAAAAAAAAATAATTATAATAAATATATAAATTCCTTTTCAAGCTCTATTTTTTCCCGCGCATCAGCAAGGTGCAATATCTCTTGCAATTTTTTTCACTCCCTGTGTATTGGAATCATACTTAACGGCTGAACATCATGTGCTGTATACTTTGCAGGGTACTTCAGGCTGATCTGGACGCACCCAAGCAAGTACCGTAGACATCAATATGTCCAGTAGATGGCGCACTGGTCTGTTCAGCCAGTTGCTGTGGTACATCATCGGTTTCGTCATAAAAGGTCTGACGAGCTGGCCTTGAAAAAAAAAAAAAACACTCAACGGGTCTCTGTAAAGAATGCCATAAAATGACACTGTCAAGTATATACAGAAGAGGCTATATATGTAATGGGACAAATTTAAGAACTAGGGAGAGTAGAAAGCAATGTTCAGAGTCTTTTAGAATAAGAAGTAACTGATCAGAGAAGGAAGCATTTAATGCTGTTTTTTTTGCGGAAGACTGGACTGGAAAATTGGCTTTAATGGACAGGGAAGCAGAGGAGAGAGAGATCTATTGGTGGCGGTGAAACAACCTATAGAACTTTAATTAGATGCTGAGTGTTACTGAGTGTTGAGACAGTGAAGATGAGAGAGAATGAGAGAATTTTTATTTATTTACTACATTTGGAGGTGACATAACCTACCAACTGGATTCTAACCACTGTTAAACAACAAAAATCAGAAGAAGAAGGTAAACAGTGTCACTTATAGCCAGCTCGATAATAACATTTACATTTCTCAAACAGTTTCAGTAAGATGTTTTTTTCACTGGTTTATGATGTACTAAAAAGGTTTTGTCTTTTTTGGCTGTTACTTCAAATTGATACTGATACTGCAAGGTTTTGTAATATGATGTGAACTTTCCCATCGCTCTATGCTAAGAGCTCTATGCTCTAATATTGCTGATTCCTTATAGGTACCACTTCCTATAGGCTATTTTCAGATGAACATATGTACTGTACTGTCTGTCTCTGTCAGAGTCTGTCTATGACTGGTTCTTTAGATGTATGTGACATACGGGACACAGGGCACCTGGCCAAAAGCTCAAATGCGCTCTCCAAGCTGAAAATAAACAGAGATCTTCAGACGCATCATTCGAGTGTGTGTGTGTTAATCCCTCTCCTGGTTCAGGGTGCAGCCAGTAAGTGGACACATCAAGCAATAATTCTTCTTATTTTTATTAATCTTAAAACTTAACAATTTGATCATGCTTTCTAAACAGAGACTTTGGCCATAATCGCCACAGTACTAGATGCTCAAGAAAGGAAGTGTGCGTCAAAAATCGGCTTCCATGAACTGATTTACTTATTTGCGCAAGATAATTAATTTTTATTTATTAATTCATTTTCCATAGTGCTTTATTTTGTGTACAGGGTCCCTGGGGCCTGTATCCTATCCCATGAGACTTAGGGTGGGGTACACACTGGACAGGGTGCAAATCCATTGCAGGGCACAGACACAGGCACACACACACACACACACACACACACACACACACACACACACACACATACACAACGAGCAATTTTGGAACTTCAGGTAACCTAATCTGTATGTCTTCGGACTGAAGTACCCAGAGGAAATCCCAAGGGAGGGAGGGATATGCAAACTCCAAGCTACAGACCTGAGGCAGAAATGAAACCCTAGACTCTTAAGGTACGAGGCCACAGTGCTAACCACTACACTACCATGCCACCTTCATTGTTATTATGGATTGTCAAGCATAGGTTTGACTAATATTTGTGTAAACATTCCCAGGGGCTTCGGTAGGATTATATTTTATGTAAGTACATGAACCACCTTAATTACTTACCTTTAATGTGTACGTGAAACGCATACACATATGACTACTCAGCGTGTGAGTGAGTGAGCAAGAGCAAGAGATATTGTTTCAAGGTTTTTTTATTTAATTTTTTTGCACATTTTTTTTCTCGCATCAGTAGTTGGCCCAATGTTGTTTTGTCTGTTGGCCCAACATTGGCCCATTGGTGTTGGTTCAGTAGATAATCACAAGGTTGGTACAATGTTGGTTTAGTAATAATGGTAAGGTTAGAAATTGGAAATTAAATTATATTGCTTTAGCCAGTGCAGCAGGCTCTCACAATGATGCCATCACATCAGGAGCTCATATGAGGGTTGGTTACCAATCTAGTAGTGATGGGAGGTTTGAATCATTTTAGTGACTCGGTTCTTTGAATGTCGTTCATCAAAATTGACTAATTTTTTTGAGTCATTTCATTCATTTCGTTCTTTTGATCAGAAATAAATTAAAATGTTGCGTTTTCAATAAAAATACCCCCAATACATCTACATACACAAATTTTGGCTATAGTTCCAGTTATGAAAATATTACAATGCAACTAAGGACATATT
>JAOVVA010000052.1:11745613-11758444 GCA_028565275.1 Leiocassis micropogon | reverse complement strand
ATCTTCCAATCTGAGTCGTTCGTTCTTTTGAATCTATTGCACCGCATAGCATCTATGGGAGTCACGTGACAAAGGAATGAACGACTCTGAGTAGAAGAGTCATTGAGAAAGAATCGTTCAGTTCTGTTTTCTGTGTACTGTACTGCATAACGTCTATGGGAGTCAAAAGACCGAACGATTCGGGACTCGAAGACTCACTAGCAGAATCGTTCAATACTGTTTCCTGTGTACTGCACTGCATAGCGTCTATGGGAGTCACGTGACAAAAGAATGAACGACTCACCACCGAAAAGACTCAAAGGTAACTACTCATTTCTGTTTCCTGTATATAACATACGGAGGTGTTGCGATGCTTTCCGCATGAGCGCCCAGTAGAAAATGAACGGATCACTCTCTGAGACTACTTGTTAATCTAAGTCATGTTAAAGATTCATTCAAAAAGAACGAATTGTTCATGAACGACCCATCACAACAATCTAGTACATAAATAACATTGAAAGAACTATACATCCAACTCCGTGGATATCGCCGTTGGCTCAACGTCACCTGTGTTGCTCCTATTCTCCCTGATAGGCGGCGACACTTTATTCTGCATTTGCTCTACTGGCTGACCAATGCTGTGAGTGTGTGCATGGATGTCAGAAAGTAGTACCACTTTCCACGTGTGAATGTGTACAAGGACAGACATTGCTCTTTTTTGAGGATTTCTGTGCGATAGCGTGTGTTGAACACAAACATTTTGCCAAAAGATTTTTAACAATATTACTGGAAGTATATATATCCTATTATCATAAACTATACAGGTAAGACTCTAAAAATTAGAATATCGTGCAAAAGTTCATTTATTTCAGTGCAAAAGTTCATTTATTTCATTTATCTGCAGTAACATAAGAGATGAAATTAATATATGAGATAGACTCATTACATGCAAAGCAAGATAGTTCAAGCCATGATTTATCATAATTGAAATTATTAGGGTTTCTCAGCCTTAAAATGGTCTCTCAGTCTGGTTCAGAAGGAAGCACAATCATGGGAAAGACTGCTGACCTGACAGTTGTCCAGAAAACCATCATTGACATCCTCCATAAGGAGGGAAAGCCTCAAAAGGTAATTGCCAAAGAAGTTGGATGTTCCCTTTCAAAAGCTACACTCGATGCTGCATGAAAACGCTATGGGAACGTCTCTTTGTTCCCCGGTTGTGAAGCACGTGTGTGTCAAACACGCCAAAAACTTTGGCTTATATAACCTCGGACAGGTGAAGTCATTTGATGAGGTGCACCTGCAGGTTATAAATAGGACTGAACCGGAAACATCCTCAGGTCTTTTTGTCTTCAAAATTCAAAATTTGTCTTTGATCCACATTGTGTGTGTGCATGTGTGCAAGCACATTTCAGCAAAGAAAGCGAAATAGAAAGTTATTACTCACCATAAATATGGCAGAGTCAAACAGGAGATGTGTGCATCCATGTGAAAGAGATCTCGCGGAGTGCAATCTCCACGCTTATTGTTTTGAGTGTTTGGGGGAAGAGCAAGCTATCCTTGGGCTTGAGGGAGGATGTGAGCATTGCAATCGCTTCAGCGAGAGAGGAAGTTATCGCTTCAGAGCGCTCCTCTAGCAATGAGTGAGCGTATCAGGTGTTATTAGAGGTGGTAACACGCGCGGTTGAACACTTACACCTCGATTGGCCGCAAGAGCAGGAGTCCCCCAAGCGCTCAAAATTAGACGACAGATTTCTGTCGGGTGGCCGGAGGGAGGAGTCTCAACGATGCTCTCTCCCCTTTTTTGGTGATCTCCATGACGAGTTAACCCGTTCATGGAAGATGCCATATTCATCCCGTGTTTTTGTGCCATCGACATCGATTTCTTCTAATGTCGTGGATTCAAAGGCGTGGGGTTATATGATGATGCCCCAGATAGAAGAGACACTTGCGGGCTATCTCTCTTCTAGGACGTCATCCTCCCTGAAAAAGCCCACACTCCTCACCAAGCCGTGTAGACTGACATCTTCGCTGGTGGGGTAAGCCTTTCAGGCAGCGGGTTAAGCTGGTTCTGCTCTGCACATCATGGCTGTCTTACAGGCATACCAGGCTGACCTGCTGAATGACTTGAGCGCTGGCTGGGTCATCGACGAAAGGGCGTTTTTGGAGTTATGCCGAGCCACAGATCTGTCTCTCCGGGCAACCAAGCAGACGGCCCGTGCTATCAGCCGCTCTATGGCTGCCATGGTGTCTACAGAGAGACATCTGTGGCTTAATCTCACGGGCATCAAGGACAAGAATTATGCTTTCCTCCTTGATGCCCCCATTTCACCTTCCGGCCTGTTTGGTGACGCCATTAGGTTTCTTCCCCACCGTGCTCAACAGTCGGGGCCATCGGCCACCCAGCCCTCTGGTTTCCCCGAGGCGTGAAACACAGAAAGAGAGTGTGGCGAGCCGCACACCATCTCGTAGAGACTGGGGTGGGGCTCGCCGTGCTTCGCAAACCGCCTCCAGGAGACAGGTCCTGAGGAGCATTATCTCCGCTAAGAGAAAGTCCTGAAGCTTATGCCCAGGACCATGAGGGTGTCTCCCCTCGGGGAGGGGTGCATAAAATTCCATCACAGAATAAAATCTCCTTCCCGGCACCCTCAGGAGGCCGGTGTTCAATCTCCACCACCATTGGTGTTTCGGGAAACAGCGGTCTCCGACAACAGCCACCACCCCTCCCCATTTCTGTGAAACCGGAACAAGCACCTCTGTTCATTCAGGAATTACAGACTTTGCTGGCGAAAGGGGCCATAGGACATGTTCCCCTTCCCAGACAGAGTCAGGCTATTACAGTAGCTGTTTCTTGGTTCCAAGAAAGAGGGGGGGGCTGCGTCCAATTTTGGTTCATGAGTTGAACCGCTATATTAAAAATACAAGTTCAAAATGTTGACAATCAAAATGATTGTTTCTCAAATCCAACCAAAAGATTGGTTTGGGACAATCCACCTGAAGGCCGCATACATACTTATAGAAATATTGCCACAACACAGGAGGTTCCTGAGGTCTGCTTTCGGGGGCGAAGCTTACCAGTATCAGCTCCTCCATTTGGCCTAGTTCTGTCACCCGCATATTTACAGGAGCTAGCGCTCCGGCATTGAGATGTCGTTCTAGCTCACCTTGATTTTTTTTTAGGATTAAGACTCAACGCCACAAAAAGCGTTCTCTTTCCTGCTCAAAGTATGACATATTTGGGTGTCACATGGGATTCGACCGCAATGCGGGCACAGCTGTCTCCTGCGCGTGTCAAATCCATTCTCAATACCCTAAAGGAGATCAAGCTAGGCCAGTAAGTAACCTTTCACTACTCTCAGAAAGTGTTTTCAGTTGTGGCTAAGAGCCAGGGGATTTCATCCAAGGACCAATCCCCAGAGGCAATAAGCTCCTCTGGGTCTGAACGCCATGGCCCATAAGTGGCCAAGACTACGTCTTTATGCATTTCCCCCGGTAGCTCTGCACACGTGCTGCACAACCGGGGAACAAAGAGACATTCCCATAGTGTTTTCACGCAGCACCTCGTTCCCGCTTTTTCAGGGAACAGGGTTACAGCAAAGTAACCCGAGACGTTTCCAAAGTGCTGTATCAAAGCACAGTAATAGAAAGTTATGTGGAAGGGAAAAGTGTGGAAGAAAAAGGTGCACAAGCAGCAGGGATGACCGCAGCCTGGAGAGGATTGTCAGGAAAAGGCCATTTAAAAGTGTTGAGAACTTTCACAAGGAGTGGACTGAGGCTGGAGTCAGTGCATCAAGAGCCACCACACACAGATGGATCCTGGACATGGGCTTCAAATGTTGTATTCCTCTTGTCAAGCCGCTCCTGTTCAACAAACAACACCAGAAGCATCTTACCCGGGCTAAAGAAAAAAGAACTGGTCTGTTGCTCAGTGGTCCAAAGTCCTCTTTTCTGGTAGGAGCAACTTTTACATCTCATTTGGAAACAAAGGACCCAGAGTCTGGAGGAAGAATGGAGAGGCACACTGCAAGATGCTTGAAGTCCAGTGTGAAGTTTCCACAGTGTTGATTTGGGGAGCCATGTTATCTGCTGGTGTTGATCCACTGTGTTTCATTAAGTCCAGGGTCAACGCAGCCATCTACCAGGAGATTTTGGAGCACTTCATGTTTCTTTCCACAGACGAGCTTTATGGGGATGCTGACTTAATTTTCCAGCAGGACTTGGCACCTGCCCACACTGTTAAATCTGCTTTGATGGTGTCACCAAATGCCATAGGGGACACAGTAGTCTAGTTACTCATCTATTATACTAATTAATTAAAATGAATGCCTTTTAATTTATTTAAGCTGTTCATAATTAAATAACCAGCCTGATATTTTAATCTTTAAGTGGTTTAATTGCTGTACTTTATTAGTGTGTGTAAAATAAATCATTGCTGAGGGTTCCTATAATCATAGACATTAATAAGTACATAGACAAAATTATCAAAATCAACAAACTAAAAGAATATAAATAACACTAAAAGAATATACTGTACATTCTGATTGGCTATTTCTGATAAGCAAGGAATCAACTGTCTTCCAGGATTTCTTATTCAGATGAGAGATGGCTGGCCTCTTGGCCTTCACATCATGCCAACCCCGCCAGTAGCAGTGATTTTTTTTATTTAAATCTGTTTCCTTGGAATAGCCAGGTATAACCTCCCGTCCTCCACTGTGACTTCGGGTTGGTGCAGGTTTTTGAAACATTCCATGTATCAGCAGTCACATAATAACAAAACAGGAAGCAATCCACTGACATGGCTGCACACCTCTCCCAAACATGCCACACAGGTATACAGTATGGTATATAATTTATAATGTAAATAGAGACCTGTTGCCAACAGAAAGACTGCATTGCCACCAAGGTCATGTGACCTCATTTGACATGGTTATAAGATGTAGGACTCTAAATTTCTTTTTTGTATTATATTTTTTATTTTAAACAACCATTCAAACAAGAGCAAACACTACAGTTCAAAACATGCAAAGTAATTAAGTGAATAAATAAATAATAATAATGTAATAATGGAAAGAAATGGTCTCATAAACATGGAATATTATTGAATAACATGTTTTAAACTTATAGAGTATGGAAAAATATTAAATTGTCTGTAAAGAGGAAACAGTTTTATGCCAAGATTTAAAAGTGTCATAGAATTTGGGGAAGGTGGTTATAAATTGTCCCTAATGGATGACATTTTAGTGGTAATATTATTACAAAAATAAAGCTCATACAATGTCCATAGTAACTTGAAGATCCAACTTTTACAGTAGCTCTTTTACAGTAGAACTTTACTCAGTTTCCTAGTTAGTCTGCATGGAAGGAAATACAGGAAATATATCAAGACTAGTTAATACAGTAACCAATTAATGGCCTGAATGTTCATTTTTACAACATACCTCTATTATCCCATAAATCCAGTCTAGAAATGCAGAGACTTTTGTGTAGACTCCAGGATGATTAGACTCAGCACAGCCTGTTCCCCAACTAACAACTCCAACCAGCCTCCAAACATTATTATCCTGGCAAACCAGTGGGCCTCCACTGTCTCCCTGTGGAAAAGAGGAAATGTCTTACCATCTTTTCTTTTTCAAAAAGAAGTCTTATGAGGAGATTGATGAAGTGTGTTCAGATCAAAACTTTACCTGACAGGCATCAACATTAACCTCTGTATTGCCAGCACAGAGCATCCTTTTCGTGATCTCTCCATTATACATACAAGAGCTGTTGCATTTCTTTGTGCTTATCAAGGGCACTTGAGCTTCTTTCAGCGTGTCAGGAATATGTACTGTTCAGAGCAAAATAAACTGACATTTATGTTAATCAACTTTTACTCCCAGTTAGAATAATACTTTACACACACACACACACACACGCACACGCACACACACACACACACACACACACACACACACAGCTTGTATACACACAGAGTACGTATATATACTTTTACCATCCTCAGGCTGTGTGTATCCCCAACCAGATATCCAACACAATGTTCCTCCTGGTAGTTCATGGTCATACTGTGGTAGACATACTGGCCTGATGGTGTCTGTATTTAAATGAAAAAAAAAAAAAAAAAAAGGAATATATAATCATATTTCCTTACATAACTTTAGATGACATGAAGGGATTAACAGGGATTAACTACTATTTAATTACTGTGTAATATATACAGTATAAAGCTGTAATGTCAAAAAGGATATTGCAATATACTTTTGTTGAGTCCCCTAAGGTAAAGCTTAGATTCTACTCTTTAATTATATTTTTAAAAGCAAAAATACAAAAGAACTTTGTCTGATCTGTCTTAAACAATATAACAATATTTACTTGCTAATATTTAGCTTGTATAACTGACATAGATCCAGAATGACATTTATTTGTAATAATTTTGATTCATTGTACATTAGTTTTTTTGGTTTTAGAGATTTTTCCTCTTCCTCAGGATTATGTTTTGAGTCATTGCATTGTATAATGAGGTTCCAATAAAACCGGATGCATTTCTCTCTAACCAGGCAGACAAAATGAGTCTATGGACTTCAGAATTTATTCTGATGGCACTATTACTATCATCATCAGTAGAAGTTAGTCAGTTTATTCTTTAAGCAGATATGCAAGCCACAAGCCATGACTCTAATGCCACCGCTTAAAAAATTACAATACCTTGGCAATGATTAAGCTTTGCTCCAGAACCTTTGCAGGTCATCTCTATATTTCTATTCTGGCATTCTCAATCCTACTGATGATAGGTTATTTGCATCTTCTGGTAATGCCACGTCTGGTAAAGTGCATTGAGATACCTGTGCCCCTGGGGTATAAAGGTTTTCAGTGATATAAATGTTCCTTTTATTTTGACCAACCTATTTTAGTGCCTTGTATACCAGTGGTTTCTCAGGATATTACACATTGTTATACTGGCTCTGCCATGTGTGTGGGAGGCTGTATTTTTAAATACAAATAAATTGCACAGACAACAAAATCTATACCTATTAACAGTAGTAATAAAACCACTTAATCTTAAGCCATAAATTTTATGTAGGGCGCACTTTTGCTGACAAAACAGGTCTGACTTATTGAGGCTTTGACTTCACAAGACCTCTGAATGTATCTGGCACCAAGGAATAAGCAGCAAATCCTTTAAGTCCTTTAAGTTGCAAGGAGGTGACATAATGAATTGGGACTTCAAGATCTTGGAGAATCTACCCTGAACTCTGTTCCTCAAACTATGTTTTAACAGTTTGTGTAGTGTAAAAGGGCTCACTATACTGCTGAAAGGATCTTGCTGAAAGAGGCCACTAGGACCATTAAGGAATGCTGTTCACATGAAAGGGTTCACTTGATCTTCAACAGTATTTAGGTAAGTGGTGGCATGTGTCAAAGTGACATCCACATGCATGCCAGGAGAAAGTGGTGGCATGTGTCAAAGTGACATCCACATGAATGCAAAGGCTTCCCAGGAGAAAATGCCAGGTTGGATTCATCAGAACAGGCCACTTCCTAATCTGTGTATATAGTAATTGGCTTAGGGTTTACTGGAAAATTTTAGTTATAGATACAAAAATATTGCTTGTCATGTCAAATATTTTGCCAATACTTATGGCATTGCTTATACTGTATAGAGCTTGTCTTCTGTATGCTATCATTACAACATCAACTAAAAAGTATTTTAATACTTATAACATATCAAATTATTTGATAATTATTTTTGATTTTGTTTGATTGTTGTTTTTTTTTTATTTAAAAATACCAAAACCACTTTGCCTCAAAAAAAAGAGAAAAACAAATAAATTAATAAATGAAACATGTTAAATTATCCCAGTCAAAACGAGACATTAGTAGCATGGCTAAAATGTCATCCTGACCTGTACCCTCATGCCCACAACTGCATTACAGCAATGCTATATTCAGCAATCCAGCACTCCATCTTGTGAGATATTGCTTAATTAAATGATGTAGTACCCATAACATACTTTATCAAACAGTCAACACATAACTGATGGTAAAATTTGTTGACAAAAACACTTATTTATAACAATTTATTTATGACTATTTAAAAGATTTTTTTTAATCTGCAGCTGTTGCTATTAAATAGAATGAATATAAAAAGTGCAGTATAAGGACAATGCATGTGAGCTAGTATCACCTGAAAAATTCAAAGGATTCTTTAACTTCATCAGCGCAATATCACTGTCATGACTCCTGTGATTGTAATCCTTATTGTAGATAATTTTTTCCACACTGTAGTTGATATACTGAGCCAACTTAGCTGCACTGCGAGTAACAATCCCAGCATAGACTACCCAATTGGAAACATGATGCAACCTGTTGTTTAAATAAGATAAAATAATGAGACAGGATGCCAGGTGCAGCAGAATACACATTAGGGTGTCATGACAGGTTTTGTGAAGTGGTAATATTCTTGTTAATGAGGAATCTTACGTGGACACACAGTGTGCAGCTGTGATGATCCACTGGCTTGTTATAATGGATCCTCCACAGGTGTGACGATTGCTGTAGTAGAGACTTACTTGCCATGGCCATCTGCCTAGTGTGGCCTCTACACCGCCAATTATCCTGGGTACCTTTGCTCTTGTGCCACAATCTACTTGGAGTAAACAATTCAGCATCAATTTCAGATCAACGCTTTTGTTGCTTCACCAGAATATTTCATATGCATCTTCTTCATTACCAAAACATTTTAAAGCTATAATCTTTCCTGTGCTGCAGCTTCCCCTGAAAGAAAAAATACAATTATTGTATAGTATTGTCTAATTATGTGTCAGAGTTTGTAGGTGAAAACGAGTACCTGAATTGCCATATATGTTCAAGTTTGCTTTGATGTTCTGAAGTAATTTGAACAAAGCCATCAGTGTAGCTTTGGCCAATGTCTGTCAAATTCACACCTTTGTGTTTGGTTAATCTATGAAAAGTAAAAAGTAGTTATTTAGTTCATTGACATAATTTACAACAGCAATTGAAATGTACACTGTACAAATAACCTAATGATTTTTCTAATAAACTAGAAGTACAGTATCACATCTGAAACATCACTATCAGCACTTCTGGCACTGTAGAACAGTCAGGCTACATAAACAGTGTAACTCCAGTAATACTAGTTAAGTGCCGAAAAGGGTATTTCTAAATTAACTTCCATGGTTGTATTGTTTTATCTCTGTAATTGCATGTCTTGGCCACCTGTTAATAAATGGAGCTGTAAAAACCCACAGACAGCAGTCACAGCTGCCTAACAGATACAAAGTGTTGATAGGTGAAGGTGTGTGTGTGATTGAGCTGTCAGCTATGCCCACCTCAGCTGACCCAACTGTCGACACACGAGGGTGCCTAATGAAGAGTTCCAGCGCTCGTAACACACAGGCAGCCACGTTTGCAGGCTCTCCAACTGGATCTCCAGCAAAGAGTTCTCAGCACTGATTCTGTAAAACACTGAGCCCTTTTCAGTCAAAACCTCTCCAAGCACTTTCCAGCACAGAGCAGATTATGCCAAAAATTTGGGAAGAGAACGCTCATGGTGTTCATTTATGTTGAATTATATCATGAGTTACAATACATTTATTTTGTGGTGAGACAAGGTAGCCTCGTGCACAAATCTTAGAGACGGGATATCTCCTCTTCTGACCAAGCCTACATTTTAGCTTCAAAAAACAACCGTTCTCTCTCACCAGTCTGTCTGTCTGTCTGTCTATCTGTCTGTCTGTCTCTCTCTCAAAGAGTATTTTAGTGACAAAAAGAAAAAGAATAAGGTAACAGAGTCTAAAAGCACATAAAATCCGGATCATGAATATAAATTATCATAAATATTAACCACACATCTCCTAACAAAGACCATTATAAAAATATTTTTACAATAATTATTAGAATTATTTGTTGAACAAAATGTTTATGTCTGTTTATGATTATTGGTCTTAGATTATTTGTAGCATCTGCCATAGAGGTCCTGGTGATTGAGCCATTGAGATAGAATATAGAAAAATAATGTATTTGAACGAGTGCTATAATATTAACATGTCATTAATGCTGCAGCTGGAACTACCTGTGCTGTCATAGGATAATTATGCACACATTTTGACAAGTCAGATTCCCATGTTCAACTGTGCATTCATTTAAATACTCATTTTACTTTATTTATAATGCATGTGTAGTGTTTTCTATGATGGAGTCTTTCATTCCAACACTTTTGTTTGTGCCTCTGTCATCTTGGATGAAAAGCCTGAACCTACCTTTCCTGGGGTCAGTCACACTGCTGTCATCTGATATATTACAGAATGAGGTCTCCTTGATGTCATCTATCACTGATAAACTATTTGAGGTAGTTTTTAAGAGCAGTTTGACTATATGGAAAAAACAATAAACAGAAAGAATACAAAAAGTGTCCATGTACAGTACAACACAAATATTCATGTCTATGTTTAAAACAAGACTCGTGATAAAGGCTTACCTATGAACCAAACACTTACAGTAACACCTCCAAGTAGTCCCAGAGCACAAACAGCTGCCAAAACTTGAACTGCTTTTTGAATAGAAACTTTTGGGAAACCAAATCAAAAACTCCTCAATGGTTATATACTTATCACAACATAACACTGGCCCATTCATGCACATACATTATATAGTATAACCTGTCAGTTCTGTTGTTGTGTAAAGCATAATTTAAATATGGCAGAATAATTATGCAATGTGTTTGCATCAGCATATGGATGTTAGTAATATGCAATGCATGTACCTGGGTGTGAAGACTGCTGGTGCCTAAACGAGGAACTGCACTTATCTACTTTTCTGCTCATCCTCTCAGTCCTGAAAGGATGTGTAATTGCCACAGATGTTTCAATTACCGCTACAGTACTTTCCTCAAAACTCTTCTGGTCAGTGTCCTCATAATGTAACGTAATGCACAGTGTAATTAATAAAAATATATAGTCATAGTAACTAGTGTAGTCATTTCTGCTACCACATATACTGCCCAACTGTGTGCCACTGTTTTGCTCGACTCAGTAAAAACTTCACCTTTTATTTTTTAATCACTGAGTAAAGTTAAATATAACGTGATCTTTGATCAATGACAACAAAAGTCCTTTTACATCATAAATGTAGTGAAGCTTTATTAATGTTACACATACTTCTTGCACTATATCTATAACACTATGAAATCTATTTCCCTTCAAGCCCGTATGTTAATATGTTGAGATTACAAGCTTGCTATATATAACATATATAATAAATATAACAATAAATAATAATAATAATTAAAAGTAAATAATAATTTGAAAAATAAATACATTTTATACTTTTTAAGGAATTTTTCAACAATTTAATACAGAAAAATATAATTGCCTATGCACATACAACATATAACTATATTAATAAAAAGCCATTTAAAATAAATTATGAGCAATCTCACCATGTTTTTACCTTGCTTGTTTGGTGTAAGTTCTAGTAAGGTTCTAGCAGCTCCTGCTCTTCCTCATTTGCAATTTTATTACTGCCACATTTTCCTACTGCCTGGTTCATGTCCATTTAGGGGAATGCAACTCAGGATTTTTGTTTTAAAAAGAAATACTGAGGTCAGCATTGGAGCAAAGAATGAGCCTGTTGTTTTATGTAGGGGTCACGGGGGCCTAAGCTGAATTAGTGATCTTTTCTTTGCACTGCTAAACATCTCCAAAGATATTTCCTTGTCATCGACATGATGAAGGCTGGTAAGTAACACACGCTAGTACTTGTGGCAACAGTGTGTTAACTTATGAAAAAAGCAATTATCTGATGATTCACAGCCTTAGAACAACTCTTTTAATTGCAAAATGTTGAAAAGCTGATGGTAGTCCTTCAGTTCCAACACATGTGCATAGTAAACAATGCACCATTCAGCAGCGCACACCTGCTTTTGTAACTGATAACACTATAAACATTATTTAGTAAGGACTGCATAAGGAAGACCTTGTTCATAAAATATCATATTAATTTTGGATGTGCAGTTGTAAGAAACTTAATTTACCTTAAGCATAATTGAAAACTAAAGCCCCACGTTTGTTTTACATCTGATTAAAATTCTAAATTTCTTTTCCCCCAAAGAACCAAAATGCGGACTGGCCCAATTAGATTGACAGAGAATGTGGTTTTTGAAGGAATTAAAATTATTTTAAAATTCAACAGTAATATTATTTAGTCTTCATTGTGAGGAAAGAGGACGTCACTATGTGCAAATGCCCAATCTGCAATTAAATGCAACTGGCATAATATTGACAATTCCTGAGATTTTATGGAGATTTGAGATTTACATAGAACATAGTGAACTGGTGTAAGTGTGTTAAAAAATGCACATATCTACTTTATTTTCACAGAAGAATATATATATTTTTTATTTTAGTTATTTTCTTTGTCAAATGAACCACTATTATAACTCTATAATAGTAATAATAATAATAATAATAATAATAATAATAATAATAATAATAATAATACATACATACATACATACATTTCAAACTGGCCTTATTTTTAGTTTGCTTTTAAACACTGCTGACAAAAGGTGGTCAGTACCACACAAAGCACAATGCTTTAAGACAATAAAAAAATGTTCATCTCTGACACCATAAACCAAAGGACTAAGGCTACGTGGTGCAAACAAGAAAACAATAAAATTGGAATATCTTACATTCCTAAGAGTTATTTCTTCAACCTTCCAAAATGCCATTTCTATGTATGGATTGAAAAATTGCACCATGCACAAAAACAATTGAACACCGTGAAGCAGCACAGTTCTGAGACTCTTATTGGTTGATTTCTTTTTCTCAGAGG
>JAOVVA010000052.1:11733367-11745513 GCA_028565275.1 Leiocassis micropogon | reverse complement strand
CGGCGACATCTGCCAGATGAGCAAACGCCCTCTGCCAGACATCTGCCAGATGAAAAAGATGACGTCGCATAGACGTCACACGTGTGTGTGCTATCTGGGTTTGCAATGCTAAACATCTCCAAAGATATTTCCTTGTCATTGACATAATGAAGGTTGGTAACACACCCTAGTTATTGTGCCAACAGTGTGTTAAGTTAAAACACAATTATCTGATGATTCATGGCCTTAGAACAACTCTTTTAATTGCAAAATGTTGGTAGAAATGGTAGTCCTTCAGTTCCAACACATGCACAGTAAACAATGCACCATTCAGCAGCGTACACCTGCTTTTGTAACTGAGAACACTATAAACATTATTTATCAAGGATTGCATAAGGAAGACCTTGTACATAAAATATTATTATGTTTTACATCTGATTAAAATAAATGTCTTTTTCCCCTAAAGAACTAAAACGCCTACTGGCCCAATTAGATTGACAGAGAATGTGATTTTTGAAGAATATTTAAAACATAATTGACAGTTTGAACAATTATTTATTATTTATTATTTGATCTTTATTGTGAGCATATAGGATGTCAGTATGTGCAAATGTCCAATCTGCAATTAAATGCAACTGGCATAATTATACAAATCTTGAGATTTTATGGAGCTTCTACTTTAACTTCTTCAGTTAAACCATTTTAATTATGAGCATAGTGAACTGGTGTGAGTGGGTTAAGAAATGTACGCATCTACTTTATTTCCACATAGAAAAGTATTGAAGTTTTTAAAATTTTTTGTGATTTCCTTAGTCAAATAAACCACTATTATAGCTTTATTATAATAATAATAATAATAATAATAATAATACATTTTAAATTGGCCTTATTTTTAGTTTGCTTTTAAACACTGCTGACAAAAAGTGGTCAGTACCACACAAGGCACAATGCTTCAGGACAATAAAAAAATTTTCATCTCTGACACCATAAACCAATGGACTAAGGCTACGTGGTGCAAACAAGAAAACAATAAAATTGGAATATCTTACACTCCTAAGAGTTATTTCTTCAACCTTCCAAAATGCCATTTCTATGTATGGGTTAAAAAATTGCATCATGCACAAAAACAATTGAACACCATGAAGCAGTACAGTTCTGAGACTTATTGGTTGATTTCGTTTTCTGAGAGGTAGCAGCTCTGGCTGCAGTCATTATCTTGATGTAGGTGAAGACAATAATAATGACCATAAAAAGAAAAAGAATAATATACATTACAGCTCGACCATGTCCTGGCCAATCTTTAATTAACACTGTCTCTGCATTACAC
Organism: Leiocassis micropogon; assembly: GCA_028565275.1. Classification (NCBI taxonomy): domain Eukaryota; kingdom Metazoa; phylum Chordata; class Actinopteri; order Siluriformes; family Bagridae; genus Leiocassis; species Leiocassis micropogon. Next base: position 11,744,207 of record JAOVVA010000052.1, on the reverse strand, counting down.
ACAGCAGAGGAGAAGAGAGCATCAGGTGGGGCTGGTGCCCAGTATCCTATGAAACTAAACACTGGAATTATAGAACTGAAACTCCATATGATAACAAGCCCATATAATCTGGTCCTACTGGTGGAAATGTCAGCATGTCTTAAAGGCATGCATATAGCCACATAGCGTTCCAAGCACATTGCCACCAAAGTCAGTGGTGTAGAACAGTTGAAAAAATTCTGAGTTAAAAAACTTCAAGTACAAAAGGCCATGTTTACAGGGTTCTGAAAAAAACTCCAACAGCAAGCAAGTTAGATTCCAAAATGAAAGCACTGTCCACAATTAGGGTTTGTGCGAACAAAATATATCTAGTTTCTCCTCTAAACACATCCTTTTTAAAAAATGTGATAATGATTAAACCGTTTATATAAAGGAAAATTACAACCAGGATCTGCAATAACAAGAACTTTTCAAACAAATGCCTTGAAACATCAGATGACAAATAACTGGTTGCATTACTGATTACGGCACTCTGCATTCTTGTAAAAAATATAAAAGTATATAGTCGTAATATGTGTTGGGGGAGCAAGAACAAAGCAACATGTTTGTGATAACATTTTAAGGTATTTAAAGTGTTCTTATAGTGAGGGGGACAAACACTAGTAATATATTGTGACGACAGAATTACCTGGTTGAGGGCATTAATATTTAATGATTTCCCTAAAATATTTAATGATATTCTGTGTGTGTGAGAGTGTGTGTGTGTGTGTGTGTTTGCGTGCATGTGAGCCAAAGTGAGAGAGAGGAAGAGTAACTTAGAGGACAATTTACGATGCGTCGTAGCTGGGATACGTGAAAGGTGGGGTGAATGCGTCGCATGGACGGGGGAAGTAAAAGTCGGAAGGCGCACGGGTTTATTAACTTGGTTATTGTAAATGGGCCGATGAAACGTGGAGAGAGCTTGCGTGAAAGTGTCTTTAGGGGGAGGTCCCTGGTGGCGAGCATGACTCTGTCTCCTACATGATACCTGGGAGTCTTGGAGCGATGGCAGTACGCCTGTCTCTTGTATGACCTGGATGCTTGCAGCAGGGATCGTCTGGCTCGTAACCATGTATGTTTGCAGCGGTGGACAAAATGTTGCACCGAGGGGACCTCTACCTCCTCCTCTTGAGTTGGGAACAATGGTGGTTGGTAGCCCAGACAGCACTGGAACGGAGAGAGCCCTGTGGAGGCAGATGGTAGGGAGTTGTGAGCATACTCGACCCACGGGAGAAACTTACTCCAGGTGGTAACATCACGAGTGGTCGTACACCGGAGGGCGACTTCCAGTGCTTGGTTCTTTCGTTCCGTTTGGCCGTTGGATTGGGGATGAAAGCCCGAAGACAGGCTAGGAGAGGCTCCGATGAGTTTACAAAAGGCCCTCCAGAAGCGTGAGGTGAATTAAGGGCCACGATCTGAGACTATGTCAGTGGGGAGGCCGTGGAGACGAAAAACATGGAGGATCAACTGCTCTGCAGTCTCTTTGGCGGAGGGAAGCTTGGGGAGCGGAACCAGGTGGACGGACTTGGAGAAGCGGTCAACGATGGTCATGATACAAGTATTCCCATCAGATGAAGGTAGACCTGTTACGAAATCCAGCAAGATGTGCAACCAGGGACGGTAAGGTATGGGTAAGTGTCTGAGAAGGCCAGCCGGAGGGTGGTTGTTGGGTTTACAGTGGGTGCAGATGTCGCAGGCTACCACAAAGCTGGAAACATCCCTTCCCATCGTGGGCCACCAGAAGCGTTGTTGAATGATAAAGAGTGTTCGGGCAGAGCCTGGGTGACAAGACAGCTTGGATCCATGACCCCACTCCAGGACCTGTGAGCACAGACAGAGGGGAACAAAGAGACGATCTGGAGAAACATTGCTTGGGCCGGGCTACTGAGTCAATACCTGCTTGACTTTAGTCTCGATGTCTAGCTCTAAGGCGGTAACGAGACAACGAGATGGCAGAATGGAGTTGTATGGTGTGGGATCCTGTGGGGGGGAGAACTGACGCGAGAGGGTATCAGACTTAGTGTTCTTAGAACCTGGGCAGTAGGACAGGGTGAAATTGAACCTAGAGAAGAACAACGACCTATGATCGGGCCACACTATGAAGGGGAGCTCGGTCCCCTCCAGCCAATGTCTCCACTCCTCCAGCGCTAGCTTGATGGCTAGGAGCTCTCGGTCGCCTACATCATAATTACTCTTCAAGATTTCAAGAAGTCGCGGAGGACGTCGTTAATGAGGGCCTGGAACACGGCAGGGGTGTTGGTCAGTCCGAATGGAACCACCAAATATTCGTAGTGCCCAGTGGGTGTGTTGAAGGCTGTTTTCCACTCATCACCCTCCCGGATGTGGACGAGGTGATAAGCATTTCATAGGTCGAGTTTGGTGAAGATGTCTGCTCCCTGGAGAAGTTCAAAGGCGGTGGCCATGAGTGGTAACGGGTAGCGATTCCTGACGGTTATCTCGTTAAGCCCTCTGTAATCAATACATGGATGTAGGGACTTGTATTTTTTCTTGATGAAGAAAAACCCCGCCCCAGGGGGCGAGGAGGATGGACGGATGATACCAGCAGCGAGGGAGTCCGTGATGTACTTATTCATGGCCTCTCTTTCTTGGCATGCCAGATAGTAAAGTCTGCCTTTTGGGGGAGAGGTGCCCAGGAGAAGATCAATAGAACATTTATATGGTCGATGCGGTGGGAGTGACATGGCTCCGGTCTTATTGAAGACCTGCCTGAGATCATGGTATTCGGTGGGGACGTTGGTGATGTCCGGGGTTTCATCGGGCGTGACCGGGATAGAAGCCGGAGGAAGTGCCGAGTGCAGGCATGTAGTGGAGCATGAGGGACTCCAACCCGTGATGACGTGCTTGTTCCAGTCGATCTGGGGACCATGGAGGGCTAGCCAGGAAAGTCCGAGGACCAAAGCGGCGCATGTAATTGGTGGAAGCCGGCTCCCATTCAAGTCCTGAACGGCGAGCGGAGGGTTCAGCGGTACACAAGGGATCTTTAATGCCTTGGGAGTGGAGGCGCTGATCAAGTTCCGGTCAGAGCCAGAGTCAATGAGTGCCTGAATCGAGTAGGCCTGGCCGCCGACAATTAGGTTTACGGGAAGTAGGGGACATGGTTGTGGGAGTCTGTCGGGGGGAGGACCCTCAGTCAGAGGACCCAGTCTGACTAGAGGACACCTCCCTTTTACTGGACAGTCTTTAAGCCTGTGTTCTGAAGCTCCACAGTAAAAACAAGCCCCTTGCAGACGGCGTCTGAGATGCGAGTCCTGCCTAGCTGCATGGGCTCCTCTTGATTTGTCTGCTTCAGAGTAGGGGACACATGGTCTGTTCTTGGTTGGGGTGATCTCCTGGCGGGGGGCACACCTCTGGGTGGCCGTCTTAAATGGAGACGTGAGTCGATCCGCCCGGCGAGATCCATGAGCTCGTGGAGGTCCGTGGGAAGTTCATGAGAGGTGAGCTCATCCTTGAGAGCTTCTGACAACCCTTCCAGAAAAAACATCCACTAGGGCTCAGTCATTCCACCCACTAGAGGTACGGAACTCAATGGCATAGTCATAGGCAGAGCGGGATCCCTGACAAAGTCTCAATAACCTAGCTGCCGTCGAATGAGCGATCAAAGACCCTCTTCATCTCCTTGGAGAAGTCCTCGAAGTTCTCGCAGCATGGGTCGTGAGCTTCCCAGAGGGCCGTGCTCCACTCCCTGGTTCTACCGGTTAGTAGCGTGATGACGTAGACCACCCGAGAACGTTCTGGCGAGAAGGAGGAAGCTTGTTGCTCGAAAATCAGTGAGCACTGTGAGAGGAATGACCTACAAGTTCCTGGTTCTCCCCCGTAAGTGGTGGGTGCTGGTAGGTGTGGCTCTCGCGGGGTCCGTCTTGTGGCGATGAGTTCCTCTTGGTGTTTACCGAGGAGCACGCCTTGGCCCTCCAGTGGCTGTCTCATCCTGTTTAAACCTGCTGGATCCATAGTGGTGGCTGGATTATTCTGTCTCGTGCGCACAGTTCGTGGGCTGTGAAGATGGACCCAGGTACCGTGTGATCCGTCAGCGAGGGCGTCAAGCCAAAACAAACGCGAAGCAGAGCCGTGGTCGAGAAACGAAGGCGAAAGTTCAAAGCCGTTAAATCCAAGCGTGGTGACAAATCCAAATCGTGAGACGAGGGCCAAAAAACGAGAAACACAGCGAAATCGGCAACATGAAAAACCATGAACAGAAACGCGAGAAAACTGCAGCGAAACAACACATAATAGTCCAGCGGCAAAATGGGCGCCTAGTCCTAGATAAGTTCTATATGTGGATGTATATATGTAGATATTATGTATCCTGTCCTAAATTAATGACCTTTTCGGATAATGATTTTAATGTAATAATTAAAGCTTATAACCATTCTTATCCATTATCAGCCATTTTTGGTAGCCTTTTTGCCACCAAAGTCCCTGTGGCATCTCCCAACTGAGCTGAGGCCACATCACAATTATGCTGACATTCAGCACAATAACTCTCTCTCTTAGGTGATCTTGGGTATATTGGGATATTGTGATATATATGTAAATCCCAACATTATGCACGTTGGTCCAACATTATTTCATCAAAGTAATTCTAACATTCAAAACAACATAAAACCTACAGTATCTCAACATCTACAACCGGTTGACAAATGAATGTTTTCACAATGTTATGATGATTAAAAATGCCTGCTTGGTTGTTACTTTAAATTTTAACCAAGCAGTGATTATTGCCCTATGTGTCTCTTTGGGATGCGTGTGGTGACTAGGGACGGTTCCACTTTTCCACGAAGATGGCCTGGTCTTGGTTGATGCTGACAGCTGATCTCTGAGGACTTGTGACTGCAATCACTCAATAGTTCAGGACTGGAGTTTCCTACAGTCTACCTGAGCTTCCAATAATAAACTCGATTTCATATTTACTTAAACACATCTCCTGTTATACTGAACTTCCAGCCTCCTGACAAACAGTATGACTGCAGATCAATCCCTGTTATCCGTTATCACCTAAATGAGGATGGGTTCCCTGTTGAGTCTGGTTCCTCTCAAGATTTCTTCCTAATGCCATCTCAGGGAGTTTTTGCTTCCCATTGTCACTGTTGTCCGTGGCTTGCTTATCAGGGACAATCTTATCATTTTGATTCATGCACATTTACATTTCATACAAACTTAAATAATTCTTTTAATTGTGTAAAGCTGCTTTGCGACAACATCATTTGTTAAAAGCGCTATACAAATAAAATTGCATCGAATTAAATTGGATAGGAGTCCACTTGAGCTGAGCAGTATTTCATAGGTAAGAAGGCAAAGCTGTGACATGTCCATCTCAGTAATACAGCCTTCATAACTTTTATAGCCTTCTTTTGAATTAAAATATTTCACAATGACCAGACAAACATTAAATGTAGCTGCTCTTCTTTAATTGTATACTTGTACTAAGTACTTGTCTTCAGGATGAGTTCAGCCCCATAAATCTGTTGGTACATTCTTTTTTCAGCTACCAATCAAGTGGATTTTTACAGGAAGGTTTGCTACCTACATTATGCACTCTGTACTTGGTCCTTTTGGCTCCTTTAGCATGAATTACTTCATCAATGTGGCATGGCATAGAGGTGATAGGCATTAGGGATGCTGACCTCCTCCTCCTGGGATGGGAACAAGGGCGATTGATACCCCAGACAGCACTGGAAGGTAGACAAACCGGTAGATGAGGAGACTTGAGCGTTATGGACATACTCAACCCGGGCAGGAACTGGCTACAAGAGGAGACATCCCAGGAGGCCATGCACCTCAGGGCTACCTCGAGGGACAGATTCTTCCTCTCGGTCTGGCCATGGGGGTGGAACCCTGAGGACAGACTGGGAGTGGCTCCAATGTTTCTGCAAAATACCTTCCAAAACTGTGAGGTGAACTGTGGCCCATGGTTAGAGAAGATATCTTTGGGGAGGCCGTGAAGCTTAAAAACAGGACCTATCATGAGTTCAGCGGTCATGGGACACCAAAAATGTTCCTAAACCTGAGACAAGGTTTCGAGCTGAGCCAGGGTGGCAGGACAGCTTGGAGTCGTGTGTCCATTTCAGGACCTGAGAGCGTAAAGTAAGGGGAATGAAGAGGTGGTTAGTAGGTACATTACTTTGCCCCAGTTCATGAGACAAGGCTTGCTGGACCTTGGTTTCGATATCAAGTTTGAGCAGGGGTGCAGCTTGTTATTGTGCATGGGTCTCTGGAAAAGGACGTCCCCTACCCCCATGCTGAAAGTGTCGACCTCGATGATAAATTGTCATGAGGGGTACGAGAATGGTGAGGAAAGGGCGGACGTGAATCGCTTCTTCAGCTCTGCAAAGGCCCTCTCGGATTCGTTGGGGGAAATCAGGGCTGTGAAGGGGGCAGCGATGGAACTTTAGCCTTAGATGAACGGCGATAGAAATTAGCAAACCCCAAGAACCTCATTCTCCACTGCTTGAAGTTTGGCAGTTTCCATCTCGATACCTGAAGGGCCAATAACGAACCTGAGAAACGGGTTGGTCGAGGAGAGGAGAAAAGACAAATGATCCCTGCCGCGAGCGACTCTGCTGTAACAGACTACCTCTTGTTAATAAAACAATAAACTAGCTGTTAACAGATTAGGGTAAGGACCACCAGACAACCCAGTATACAATCAATCGTGTATATACATTTATTGCCAGACAGTCCACCATTTACTCCTTACATCTCACACCACATACACACAGTTCTGTTAACTTTGCCGAATGATTAGAGTCCTTGCTCTCTTCAACATAAAGTCCACAAACTAATAAACAGTCCAGGAAACATCCCGCTCCTCTCCCGCCGTCCTCAGAGTGCAGACGTCCCTTTAATGGCGGCGCGGTGAACGCCGAAGATCCGCTCCTGTCTACCCACCCCAAACACAGCCCATGATGCGCTTACACACAGGGAAACAGAAGACCAAAAGAGAAAAGAAAAACCCCTCCTGCATAACCACAGCAAGTGGAATGTCCGTAAATGCAAAGCAGAATATGTGCAACAAAAATGCCTCGGCGGGCATTACACAAAACAAACATACTTAGCAACAAATATACTCACATGCGCTTAGGTCATAAACAGATCCTGCATTCGGGTTTGTATAAGGCATTAGGCGTGTAGTTGCTGCTGTTAGTCTAGCCAAACCTCTCTTCTTTTTTTTTTTTATTAATGGGAAAGCTTCTCACAGCGTCTCCGCTGGCCGGGATCCTGTAACTAGGCAACTGCCTGTTACACCGCGATTTACTGGTTAGAGATATCTAACCTTTGCATTCCTTGGGCGACAAGGAGTATAGACTGTCTTTTAGAGGAGTGTTGCTGGCACAGTTGTATGGTCGGTTGTAGGGGGGAGAGAAAGGGCGTGAGATTTACTGAACAGCTCCTGGAAATCATGGTTTTCGGAGGGAACGTGAGTGAGATCCGGTGGTTCCTCCGTGGAGGCAGGTTTGAGGCGTGACGTAATGGCAGCTCGTACGCAAGTCATGGAACATGCTCTGAATTTCTATTTCTGCTCTGAATAGTTCCCTGAGACCCTCAGGCCGAGAAGAGCTGTTCTGTGAGTGATTGACGGGAGCGGACTCCCGTCGATGGCCTGGACCTTGAGATGGGACTCCATAGGCAGCGAGGGAATTTCTAGGCTGAAGCTGCTTTTCACTGCCTGTACCAAATGGGTCTCCTGTCCGTCGATAAGGAAGATGCTGATCTGGGAGTCTTTTTGGAGTTGTGCCCTTGAGTGCTCCCAGGTAAACTTGAGGGCTTCTCATCTTTACTGGGCAGCTTTTAAGTAGATGGGCCGATTTCCTACAGTAGAGGCAGGTGGTGATGGTGGTCTGCAGCTCGAAAATCAACAAGAAAGAGAAAGGAGCGTCAGGTGCCTGGATCCCCTTCATAAATTTGTTGGGGATGGCAGACAGGCATGGTTCTTGCCGCATGCTGAGATCTCTGCCTTGAACAGGAGGGAGTTGGAGCTGTTGGAGCTGGGTCATGATGGCAGCAAGGGCTTCTTGAGTGCTAAGCACCTCCTGCTGGTGTGCTTGGAGAAGTGCGCCTGCTAGATTCAATTCGCTGGCTAGATTATTCTGTCACGGGATGGAGCAGAACGAGGTGAATACAAGTGCAGATAAAAATGACTGCAACTTTAGACAGGTGCATGGTCAGAAGGCAGGGAACACCAGGGAGTCAATTGGCAAAGCATCAGAGCCAAATCACGAAAATTAGAGTAAAAATTGGAAGCGTTAGATCCAGAACGCTTTTCGGTATCCAGAAAAATCAAAGAGCGAAGCGACAATCCAAAAACATGGAACAAAAGCTGTGGTCGAAACAAGGAAGCACGAGATCAAAGCTGGGAAATCAAAGAGTGAGGCAACAATCCACTCTCATCCAAAAAGACAAGAAAACAAAGCAAAATCGGCAATTTGAAAACCATAAAACAAAAGCAGGAGCAGCTAGATACGTTGTATGTAAGTAATGCTTGTTTGTAATCAATTCTAAACTCAACAGATAGCCAGTGCAGAAATTATAGTATTGGGGTTATATGATCAAATTTTCTTGATCTGGTGATTTTGGACTAACTGTAGCTTGTTTATTGAGGATGCAGGACAACCACATAGAAATGCATTACAATAGTCCAGTCTGTAGCAGTCTTTTTCAGCATCAGATATGGATAAAATGTTCCTAAGCTTGGCAATATTTCTAAGGTGGAAAAAGGATCTTTTTATATTATTGGAAATATGATAGGGACAAGTTGCTGTCTAATATTATGCTGTAAGTGGGCATTGCTTAAAAATTCATAAAACCAAGACCGTTTACTGTATCTCTTCTATTGTCCGGAAATAGATTAGAGACAGAGAAACTGAGTTTTTGCGATACTGTATACATACTTGTTTTGCGGCACACCACTTTATGAATGAATGAAATGCAACGTGAACTTACTCTCTTGATCGGATGGTTCAAAACCACCTCCAGTACTTTAACAGCTGCTATTTGTCTAACATTTAGTTAATGGTTATAGTTAATGGTTAAAGTAAACTGCAGTTCATAATATTAAAATTGTGCTGTAAAGACGAAGAAATCTCTTTGCTGTACATTTTAATATTATCAAGATCGCCTGTTGGAACGAAGAAATCTTCCTTCATTGTGATAAAGATTGATTTGAGCGATGGTACTTCTATCATCTTTTAAAGGCCTTCACAGCGAGCAGGAAATGCGTGTTCCATTTTCAAGCAGCTATATGTTAAATATTAAACAGCAGTTCATAATATTTAAATTTTGCTGTAAAGACAAAGAAATCTCTTTGCTGTACATTTTAAAATTATTAACACTAGAAGCGCCGAGTACCGGTCATTTGACTGCAATGGGGAAAAAAAAAATACTTCATACTCGATCAAATTCCAGGACCCTCCTTTCATGACTTTTCCTAAATCTATGAGCTTAATCACCCAGCATGTTTACATTTTCAAAATCGCACCAGTAAAGGCCAGTATATAGCTATTTTGCTCTTATTTACATGAAATTGCTGACAGCTGCGCGCCGGTCATGCCGTTTCCTGCCTTTTCCAACCTGCGATTCTCATTTCTCTCAGCAGATGGCATCGCGCATACTAGCTATGCGTCGTTCAGTGTGTATATGTAACTATCTCAGGTTTCATTCCTTATATGCAGTTTTATATATATATATATGCTTCCGTGAAATGTCGACAATTCGCCATTCATTCCCGTGTTGATAATCAACGATATTTTATAAGCTCTACTTAATTTTATAACGTTTGAGAAAATTCATTAGTTCGTTCATTCTATTTGAAGCTTCTGAACGTATCAGATGTTTTTTTTAGTGTGACAGTGCTTTAGATGGAGCAGGAGCAGCGATTTAGTTCTGAACTCGCTTCCGTGAAATTATCACTAAAACAATGTAATGACCCCTCCTGACAATATAAAGCTTTATTATTGCTTTGAATAAATCAGATCTAACACATCAGATAATAATCTTTGCTATGTCATAACCGAAGCAAACACCACGATTATGCCTCGTTTTGCTCAGTGTTGCTAGGCAACGGACCACACGCCTAATCGGCGGGAACGATTTGGTAACAGTAAATAAATCAGTAACACCTTCCAACCCCCTTTCAAGAGAGTGCCATCGTCCATTGTAGTTTTAATGCTTTGGCTGAAACTAATTATCACCAAGTACCCTAACACCATTGATCATGAGTTTCAGCTGAAACTAATTCTATATATGTAACAGAAAATGTAGATGCAGATTCCAAATGTACACCGCATTCCAAATTATTATGCAAATTGGATGTAAGTGTCATAAAAATTAAATGTTTAGTTTTTAAATTAAACTCATGGATGGTGTTGTGTCTCAGGGTTCTTTGGATCACTGAAATGAATCTCAGACACCTGTGATAATTAGTTTGCCAGATGAGCCCAATTAAAGGAAAAGCACTGAAGAAGGTTGTTCCACATTATTAAGCAGGCCGCAGGTTTCAAGCAGTATGGGAAAGAAAAAGGATCTCTCTGCTGCCGAAAAGTATCAAATAGTGCAATGCCTTGGACAAGGTATAAAAACATTAGATATTTCATGAAAACTTAAGCGTGACCATCGTACTGTGAAGACATTTGTGGCTGATTCAGAGCACAGACAGGTTCGTGCAGATGAAGGCAGAATGAAGGTTTCTGCAAGACAAATTCATTGGATTAAGAGAGCAGCTACAAAAAAGACCATTACAAAGCAGCAAACAGGTATTTGAAGCTGCTGGTGCCTCTGGAGTCCCGCAAACCTCAAGGTGTAGGATCCT
>JAOVVA010000052.1:11723084-11733267 GCA_028565275.1 Leiocassis micropogon | reverse complement strand
ACACCTTTCCCCAACATGGTGAACACACCGACATCCCCGCAAGGCATGCTGGTCGTCAGCCGCCGCCCCGCCCACGCTACAATATGGTTTCTTCTCTAAATATATCTTTTTTCAGAAATGTGAATATCATCAAACAATTTATGTATAGAAAACTCCCAACCAGGATCTGCAACAACAACAACTTCTCAGTCAAAGTTTTTAAAAAGTTTAATGACAAATTAGTGCTAGTGTTACTGTTTATTCCTGCACTCTGCATGTCTTTAAAAATCAATATTCACATGTAAAAAATTAAAGAATAATCTACCACACAAGAAAAAATATTCAATCGTGTAGTGGCGATCCATGAATTGTTGCAGTATAGTATTTCTCATGTATTTATACAGTTCTAGAGGTGACAATTAACACTTTTGTTGCTGTTAGTATTAATATTTAATGTTTTTTCTTTAAATGGCACACTTGCCTTTGTATTTATTTCATAATTTCTTCTCACTTTCTTAGCAACATACTGTCATGAAGAATATACAAATTATGCCGTAGGAGGCTTTATTTTTTAAGGTTTATTTATTGTTCTTGACCCAATTCATGATTGATTATTTTAAGATAATTTCTCATTTTACATGTTTTTTCAGGTATTAAGATATATCTAGAGGTGAACATGAGATTTTCAAAAAATAGTTTATAATAATTAATGTGAGCATTATTTGTGAGGCCATTTCATTAGGAATATCAGTAAATATGCCAAGTCTAAATGTTAATTTGTGATCTGACTGGTCCAGGAATTGTTTGGTGCTGGAGATCAGTGGGGTCAGAAATTGTTCTGAGCTGATCACACTCCACTGGGTTTTTCCAGCTGTTTGTACAATTCAGTCGAGCCCTGGGACTTTGCCACTTTTTGCTTTAACACTGTCCTCAATGCTTTTTACTGCAGACGATCAGCTTCCTGGTGTGATTGCATCCAGACCTTGTATGCTGTTTTCTTGTCCTTGATGGTCTTTGGAACTGCTTTGCTCATACACCAGGCTTTTTTTGTCAATAAAATGGCATCAAGTCTTTGTTTTTGTTGAAGCCAATGTTGTAGGATTGTATTATTTAAGCATCAATCGCTAGCTTCTACTTATAGCAAAAGATTAAGCAGCATGCCCATATATTGTGATGGCTGGCCTACAGCCAGCGCACCCCACATTTTGTTGCTCCCCACTCAGACCTATTTAATACACACTGTTTGCTAGTATGTCTAAGACAAGTGACAGACCAGTTTTTTATTATTACAGTTAGCTCAGTGAGTTTGCCAAGAAAAGTGTTAAAAGAAAGTATATTAAAATGCACTGATTTCCTAAATTCTGCCACTATTTTTCCTTTCTTACAATAAGAGGGCTACAGTGAAAGTAACTAAGATATTTTTAAAAAATTATCATACACTGTATACTATAGAAGGATAAAAATGTACAACAACTTATATAAAAATGATGCTATATATACATTTTTAGTATTGCGAAATCTATGATAAAATTTTAAAATAAACACAAGTTCATTAAAATAATGGCAGGATGCTACTTTAACAAAGTATACATGTTAATTTGTGATCTGGCTGGTCCAGGAATTGTTTTGTTCTGCTGGAGATTGGTGGGGTCAGAAATCGTTCAGAGCTGATCACACTCCACTAGGTTTGTCCAGCTCTATACAATTCAGCATAGTCCTGGGTCCAATTTAAGAAGAAGAAGAAGAACTAACAAGAATATAATTTTTCTCCAAAATGTTATGTATTTTATATGAAATTGTAAAAATTAAGTGTATCATTTTAGTCCATTTTCCTATTAAAGCATGGAAAATAGATGAGAGGTATTGCTCGATAATCTATACACAATAATGAAAATGGCATGTAATGAACTAATAATCAAATGACACTAAAATCCTGTAATATCCCATAAAACCAAACGAAATGTACACAAAGATTTCTCTTACTGCCATTGTTAAGACATCTGTTTTAACAATACATTAAAAAAAGTCACAAATAGTATCTCTGATTTTGGCAGGTCTGGTGTTCTGTTTAAATTGGTCTTATTTTCAATTGTTTGATTTCACTTAATGTTGTGAAAAGGTAGTTTGTACCACACAAAGCATAATGTCTCAAAACATAGTAAAATTTTTCATCTCTCAGACCATAAATTAATGGACTAAGACTACGTGGTACAAACAAAAAAATAATTAAATTGGAATATTTTATATTTCTAAGTGTCATTTCTTCAACATTCCAATATGCCATTTCCATGTATGGGTTAAAAAACTGCATCATGCACAAAAACAATTGAGCACCATGAAGCAGCACAGTTCTGAGGCTCTTGTTTGATTTATTTTTCTCAGAAGCAGCAGCTCTGGCTGCAATCATTATTTTGATATAGGTGAAAACAATGATACTGACCATCAAAATGAAAAGTATAACATATGTTGCAGCACAACCATGGGCCTGCCATTCATTGACTGAGAAGATCTCTGCATTACACACTTCATAGGAGTACAGAGTAACAGTTGGGGCTGCCACCCAAAATCCTATAAAACTGAATGCTGGAATTATAGAACTGATACTCCATATCATAACAAGCCCATATAATCTTGTCTTGCTTGTGGAGATGTCTGCATGTCTCAAAGGCATGCAGACAGCCACATAGCGTTCCAGACACATAGCTACCAAAGTCAGAGGTGTACAGCAGGTAAAATAATTCATAATTAGAATAATGAAAGAACAAATAACCATGTTCACATGGTACTGTAAAAAAGTTCCAACTGAAAGCAAGTCCGATACCAATATGAAAGCAGTGTCCACAAAAAGTGTCTGTGCAAACAAAATATATCTGGTTTCTTCTCGAAAAACATCCTTTTTCAGAAATGTGAATATCATCAAGCAATTTATGTAAAGGAAACTTCCAACCAGGATCTGCAGCAACAACAACTTCTCAGTCAGAGGTCTTGAAAAGTTCAATGATAAATTAGTGCTTGCATTACTGTTCATTCGTAAACTCTGCATATCTATAAAAATAAATATTTACATGTAAAAAAAATAAAGAATAATCTAAAACACAATAAAAAATATTCAATTGTTTAGTGGTAGAGGGCAGAGGGGATCCATAAATTGTTGCAGTTTAATATTTCTCATGTATTTATACGGTTCTAGAGGTGACAATTAACACTTTAGTTGCTGTTCGTATTAATATTTAATTATTTTTTTTTTAGATGACTTACTTGCCTTTGCATTTCTCACTTTCTTTGCAAAATACTGTCATTATGTTTTAAATATGTCATGTGTTCATGAAGAATGTACAAATTATGCATTATGAGGTTTTATTTTTTTCAAGGTTTATTTATTGTTCATGACCCAATTCATGATGGATCATTTTTATTTCTGAAGACAATTTCTTACTTTACTTATTTGCTCAGGTATTCATATATATCTAGAGGCAAACATGAGAATTTTAAAATAGTTTATAATAAATAACTTGAACATTATTTGTGAGGCAGTTTTATTAAAAATATTTGCCAAGGCTAAATGTTAATTGGTGATCTGAATGGTCCAGAAATTGTTTTGTTCTGCTTGAAGATCGGTGGGGTCAGGAATCCTTCAGAGCTGATCACACTCCACTGGGTTTGTCCAGCTGTTTGTACAAGTCAGTGTAGTGCTGGATCTGTGACACTTCTTGCTTTAACACTAACCTCAATGCTTTTTACTGCAGACAATCTGCTTCATGGCATGATTGCATCCAGGCCTTGTATACTGTTTTCTTGTCTTTGATGGCCTTGGGAGCTGCCTTGCCTTATCACCGGTCTTGTTTGTCAATAAAATGGCATCCAGGCTTTGTTTTTGTTGGTGGGCAATGTTGTAGTATGGTATCACTTTAGCATCAATTGCTAGGTTCTGCTTAGACTGCCAGATCAACCAGCACACCCATATATTGTGATAGCTGGCGCACCCCAACATTTTACCGCTCCTCAATCAAAACTGTTTGATACACACTGTTTGGTAACGTTTAAGACAAGTGGCAGACCTTTTTCTTATTATTACAGTTGGCTTAGTAAGTTTCCCAAGTAAAGTGCTAAAAGGAAATAGAAAAAGGGCACTGATTTCCTAAATCCTGTCACTGTTTTCTCTCACTTATTACCAGTGTATTACAATTAAACACATTATTTTCCTATTACGAAATTGCTTATACACTGTGCAATATGAAAGGATTAAATGGACAAAACTTTATATAAAATTTATGCCATTAATAAAGTTTTAATAATGAGAAACCTATGACCTATTATTCAAAATCTGAAAATAAACACAATCTCTTTAAAATAATGGCAGAATTTTACTCTCACAAAGTATAATAGACATGTGACATTTGAGAGTTGTCTGCAGTATGCACACTAACTTTTCACTCACTTTAGCTATACATGAAAATTTCTACTCCTTGTTATTTTAGATATTGGTAAATTATCAAGAATAAATTAATAGCCTGGGGTAAAAAACACTTCAGCAGTACACACCATGTACAATTGACAAAAAGTATAACATTTCTGTGATTGCTTCTATCAAGACCTCCATGGGGGATTTATGCTTTATTGTTTATTTATACTAAGTGTCTACATGTAACACAATAATAATAAAAATAATAATAATAATAACCAAAAAAGTAGTTATTTTCATCAAATGTTTTTTAATATGAAATCTGAAAAATTCAGAGTTTATAATTTTAGTATATTTTCTTATTGAAGCATGGTAAATATGTAAGAGGTATTGCTTCAAATTTGAACATAATAATGTAAAATGACATGTAATTAACTAATAACCGAATGAGACTTGACTCACTTTATATCCCATGAATTCGAAAATATGTACATAAAATAAATTTCTTACACTGTATTTATTAAGACTTCTGATTTTGCTATGTCGAGTGTTCTGTCTAAATTGGTCTCATTTTTAATTGTTTGATTTCACTTAATGTTGAGAAAAGGTAGTTTATACCGCACAAACCATAATGTCTTAAAGCATAAAAAAAAAATTCATCTCTCAGACCATAAATCAATGGACTAAGACAACGTGGCACAAACAAAATAACAATTAAATTGGAATATTTTATATTTCTAAGTGTCATTTCTTCAACCTTATAATATGCCATTTCTATATATGGGTTAAAAAACTGCATCATGCAAGGAAACAATTGAGCACCATGAAGCAGCACAGTTCTGAGGCTCTTATTGGTTGATTTTCTTTTCTCAGAAGCAGCAGCTCTGGCTGCAATCATTATTATGATATAGGTGAATACAATGACACTGACCATCAAAATGAAAAGTATAACGTAAATCGCAGCACGACCATGGGCCTGCCATTCTTTGACTAATACACTCTCTGCATTACACACTTCATTGGTGTACAGAGTAGCAGGTGGAGCTGCTGCCCAATATCCTATAAAACTGAATGCTGGAATTATAGAACTGATAGTCCATATGGTAACAAGCCCATATAATCTTGTCTTGCTTGTGGAGATGCCAGCATGTCTCAAAGGCATGCATATAGCCACATAGCGTTCCAGACATATAGCTACCAAAGTCAGAGGTGTACAGCAGGCGAAATAATTCTGAATTAGAATAATTAAAGAACAAATAACCATGTTCACATGGTACTGTAAAAAAGTTCCAACGGAAAGCAAGTCAGATAGCAATATGAAAGCAGTGTCCACAAAAAGTGTCTGTGCAAACAAAATATATCTGGTTTCTTCTCGAAAAACATCCTTTTTCAGAAATGTGAATATCATCAAGCAATTTATGTAAAAGAAACTTCCAACCAGGATCTGCAGCAACAACAACTTCTCAGTCAAAGGCTTTGAAAAGTTCAATGACAAACTAGTGCTTGCATTACTGTTCATTCCTGCACTCTGCATATCTATAAAAATAAATATTTACAGAAAAAATTTAAGAATAATCCACTGCACAAGAAAAAATATTAAATTGCACCAAAAAAGCACCAAATCAAGTTCACCTGTGTCTACACTTGTGTCTCCCTATTTATTCCAGCCGGACCCGTAGCCCTTTGTCTGTTCACTGTTGTGCACCCTCGTGTCTTGTATGATAACTTCCATGTGTTTGTGTATACTCTCCCCCAGGACTGAACGGTGTCTGCAGGGACGGGCGCAATACGTTTGTTGAAGACCACCATCAAAGTCAAGGTCAAGGCTGAGTGAGGCTCAGCCCACTGTGTTCAACTCTAGATTGAGTTTGTTATTTTTGTTGTGTTTTCTTTTGTTCTCTACCAGCCCGCCTGCAGACCCAGCCTGGGGAGACAGCAGTATCTTTTGTTTCTTTTTTGTTTGGACATTAATAAAATCTTGGCTAATAAATCCACTTGTGTTTCACCCTGCATCTGCGTTCGCCTCCTAGTCTCACAGACATGACAGATGAACAGACCTTCCAGAACGCAGGAGGGACGCCCCTCCCAGAGGAAGAAACCCCGATGATCGATTATATCCGTCGCCAACAAGGGGAGATCAACAGCCTAGCGCGAGCTGTGAATGACCTGGCACACAGCGTCTGTTACCTCGCGTCAGGTCAGTCTCCACCTTCCTCTCCTCGGCGGCGCTCCGCACCCTCACCACCACGCCCCGCTCCTCTGGAAAGATACGCTGGAAACCAGGAGGGGTGCAAACGGTTCCTCCTGGGCTGTGAGCTCTACTTAGAGGATTATCCCGATCTGCCGGAGAGGAAGAAGATAAGCTTCGTCACTCAGCAGCTCACCGGGCCAGCGATGGATTGGGCAGCAGCAGTTTGGAGCGCAGGCGGGATCATCACGTCCAGTTACGACAGGTTTATCCAGGCCTTTCGTGCTGTGTTCGACCATCCGGACCATGGCAAGTCGGGGGAACAACAACTGCTGAGGCTGAAGCAAGGAAGCCAAACAGTCGCGGACTATGCGGTCAAATTCCGGATCTTAGCCGCGGAGAGTGGCTGGTGCAGCCAGAGCCTTCTAGCCAGGTTCCGGGATGGATTACAACCAGATATCAGGTTAGAACGTGATACCGGCATGTTTCTGGACAGCTGCATTGACCTGGCTATCAAGTTGGACCAGCATCTCCGCGATTAACGACGGCACCTTCCCGCTAACGGACTCGGGGGAAGATCCGAGTCCAGCCGTCGCGACGGCCTCAGCAAACCCCCAGTTGAACCGCGTGAAGGGACTCGCGATTGAGCTCCTGCCGGGGAAAACACCGCCATGCTCGCTCATTTATCAATTGTCCGTGGCAGAAACCCGGGCCATGGAGGAATACGTGAGTGAGGCTCTCCAGCAGGGACTCATCAGCAGGTCCACGTCACCAGCTTCGGCAGGTTTCTTTTTTATTGAGAAAAAAGTTGGGGGTTTAAGGCCATGTATTGATTACCGCGGTCTTAATACAATTACAGTAAAGTACAAGCACACACTGCCCCTGGTACCGGCCGCTATCGACCAACTCCAAGGCGCTTCCATCTTTACCAAGCTCAATCTTCACAGCGTTTATAATCTCGTTCGTGTTCGTAAGGGCGATGAAAGGAAGACTGCGTTTAGCATGACATCAGGTCATTACCAATACAACGTGATGGCTTATGGACTGGTAAACGCACCTGCTATGTTTCAGGGGTTCATGAATGACGTGTTCCGGCATATGTTGAACCGTTTCGTTATGGTATACTTGGATGATATCCTGGTATACTTGCGGTCATATGCCGAGCACGTCCATCATGTATCCGCGTCCTTCGTCGGCTGCACGAATATGGGCTCTATGCGAAAGCAGAGAAATGTGAGTTTCACAAAAGGGAGGTTGCATTTCTGGGCTATCGCATAGGACCACAGGGGGTCGAGATGAAGGCGACCAAGGTCACGGCGGTGCAACAATGGCCGGAACCCAAGTCAGTCAAGGTGCTACAGAGTTTTCTTGGGTTCGCCAACTACTATCGGCGATTTATTCGGGGCTTCAGCATGGTGGCAGCTCCGCTCACAGGTTTGTTAAAGGGAAATCCGCAACATCTACGCAAGTTGTCGCCGGAAGCCCGCGCGGCTTTCCAGCATCTCAAACAAGCTTTTATCTCTGCGCCTGTATTAAAACTACCCGACCCATACAAGCCCTTTTTAGTTGAGGTCGATGCGTCGGAGGTAGGGCTAGGGGAGCAGTGCTGTCACAACGCCATTGCCACCCAGAAAAACTCCACCCCTGTGCCTTCTTTTCGCGTAAACTAACACCTGCCGAACTTAATTATGATATTGGTAATCGTGAACTGCTAGCAGTAAAAGCGGCGTTAAAGGAGTGGCGGTATTGGTTGGAGGGAGCTAAACACCCATTTACGGTACTAACAGATCATCGCAATATGGAGTACCTCCAATAAGCAAAAAGACTAAACCCTCGTCAAGCCCGTTGGGCACTGTTTTTCACGCACTTCCATTTTATTATTACGTATCGTCTCAGCTTGAAAAATAAGAAAGCAGATGCGTTATCCCGCTGTTTTCCGACGCCGGATCAAAGTACTGATCCAGAAACCATCTTGCTCGCGGCACTCGTGGTGTCTCCGATCGTATGGGACATCGACTCAGAGATTGCTCAAATGACACGGTCTCAACCCGTGCCCAGGGGCTGTCCTCCGAATCTAACATATGTTCCGGAGGCACATAGAGGCACATTCGAGCAAGTGACGATAGAGGCACATTCGAGTTTGTCATCTGGACATCCCCGCGTATTACGCACTTTTTAAATACTGGAACCAAAGTTCTGGTGGCCAAACATGCGGGAAACCGTGAAAACAGTCGTTTCGTCTTGTGCAATCTGTGCAACAACAAAGTGCCCTTGTTGTTTGCCCGTTGGTAAATTAATGTCCTTCCCAAACCTAACAGACCGTGGTCACACATTGCGGTGGACAGATCTGCCAGTGTCGAAAGGTTACACGACAGTCCTTGTGGTGGTAGATCGTTTCTCTAAGGGATGTCATTTTCTTCCATTTAGCTCTCTCCCATCAGCCCTCCAGGTGGCAGAAACCCTATTCGAAACAGTGTTTCGCTGATAGGGCATCCCGGAGGACATTGTTTTAGATCGTGGTCCCCAATTTATCGCCAGAATCTGGAAAGCTTTTTTCCAGAAGTTGGGGACCACTATTAGCATAACGTCGGGCTATCACCCCGAGTCTAATGGGCAGGCAGAGCGGACTGTCCATGAACTCGGAAGATACCGCCAAGCATACTGTAGTAGTGGGCAACATGAGTGGGCAGACTGTTTAATCTGGGCGGAATATGCGCAAAATTCACTACGTCACTTTGCGACCGGCCTAATGCCGTTTCAGTGTGTGCTCGGGCATCAGCCATCCCTCTGTCCCTGGGATGCTACTCCCACCGATATCCCTATGGTGGATCAGTGGTTTAAAAGAGCGGAAAAAGTATGGGAGGAAGCGCACACCAAGATCTCCCAAGCAGTTCGTCGGTTTAAAAAATTTGCCGATAGACGACGAAGGGAAAGTCCTCCACTCCAGGTAGGCGATCGGGTATGGCTCTCGACACGGGACCTTCACCTCAACCTCCCCTGTCATAAACTCACCCCCAAATACATCGGTCTCTTCTCCATTCTCGCACAAATAAACCCTGACTCCTTTAAGTTACTGCTTCCCAGTCATATGAGTATTAACCCTGTATTTCATGTCTCCCTTCTCAGGCCAGTGATCCGAGGGCTGCTGGACGGAGGTGTTGCAGAGCCTTTGATACCTGGAGCTGTGGAAATAGCGAGCACCCCCGCGTTCAGAGTCAAAGAACTACTTGACTCCCAAAGGAGAGGGGGCTCCCTCCAATATTTGGTGGATTGGGAGGGGTACGGTCCGGAGGAGCGGAGCTGGGTCCCAGCCCAAAACATATTGGGCCAAGAGCTCGTTACTGAATCCATCAAGCACGGCCGTATTGCCCGGCGCCGCGACCACCGGCCCGACCCGCCTGCCGGCAATTCCATCAATTCCATCAATTCCGGCAATTCCTACTTCCCTCGGTCACGCGGAGAGAGCACCCACACCACCCTCGGAAAACAGGGCGGGGGGGCGCGGTACTGTCACACCTGAGCCATCTCAGTCCTGGGTGTCTCCCCCTAGTGTGTCTACGTGTGTACTTGTTTTCCTTTATTTCTTTAGCACCAAATCAAGTTCACCTGTGTCT
>JAOVVA010000052.1:11698564-11712743 GCA_028565275.1 Leiocassis micropogon | reverse complement strand
TACATCTGGCAAACTTAAAGTTTAGCGGGGATTTCCCATACCATATTTGTCCGGATACAGCTCTTTTCATGCAGTGTGTGTTGTGTTGGATGTGATACAAATGCCAGAGCTGTATTTTTTATCCCGGTTTGTCATAATACACATCTACATCACACCAACATGTAACAAATATATTTGGTGTTACTAAAATAAGATTATAGAGCACTACGTCTAATCTCACAATATTGTAAACGCGAAACAGCTGCGGTTTATTCATTGTGATATGGATTCTGCCCGTCTGTGCCATGGTCCTCCACTAGGGGCGCTCAACGAATCCTCAGAATCTACCGAATCCTTGGACTCAAACACACACTGAGTCTCCCGGATCCGGCTGTTTCACTCCGCGCTGCGAGTCCCACGGTTCAGATGAATCAGCAGAATCCGTAACCGCTATTTTGAGTCTCTCATGTTTCTGACAGAAGTTGTGCAGAAAGTTTTATAAACAACTCAGTCAGCCACTTGTTCCTACAGTTACTAGCTAACAACTACTGAGAACAACTGAGTTGTGTAATTATCAGTTTGTATTTATGTATGTTGTTAGCAACAAGATAATTTAGGACTCAACTGAGCCAAGTAAATGAAGAGAAGGATTCGTGATTCGTGAGTCATATGAAGGATATGGTTATTTAACCCGGATGAATCCGGATTCGCTCATCTCTAGTCATAACGTCCCTTCAAGTCAACATTTCGATTTAATTCATGCAAATATAACCGGTCACTCCAGTTAAACTTCACTCTACGTTGTGTGAATCAGACACGGGACACACATGGCGGTTCACTGGAAGCATTTAATCTCTCCTCTCTGACACATAAAATAACAAACAGCCTCCGAGTGTGAATTCCTCTTGTTTTTTCTCTTCCATACAGTTTCATCAGAAAAAAGGGGATAATAACAGCAAGAATAATTCAACACATGTAAATAAATTTGAAAATTAAGTATAAAAAAAACTTTAACATGGAAAACATACCTGAGGCATAAAACAACAAACATCCTGTGAGTGTGAATTGCCCTTGTTTTCTCTATAAAATAAGTGTGATGTACACCATGTGCTTGATTTCCACATGTTTAGGCCAAAATTATTTATAGAACTCAAAAAAGTGACAAATGGCAGAAAATAATAACCCAAATTGGAATGAAGATATAGACATAAAATAAATAATAAAAAAATAAAGATTCAATTAGATTAGCAGGAGTCAGAAATAACATACCTCTTCCATACAGTTTCATCAGAAAAAGGGAAGAGGAGGAGACAAAACCTGAAATTGTGCTGGCTTTAGTTGACATCACAGAATTTAAAGGGGAAAGGACTCATCTCGATCAGGCACTTATATCAGGTATATGAAATTAACAATTTTGTGTAAATTCTAACAATTTAACTCCAACAGGTTAATTTCTATACCTGTTACACAAATAACAAAGGACTGGCAAAGCTTCATTAAATTCTGTTCAGCTAGTTTTGCATGATGCTGTGACACATTTAGATGGACAGATAGACAGAATTTTTTGAAACTGGTAACTGGCCTACAGGCTATTCAGAAACAAAACATCATGCTATTCAAATCTGTTCCTTAACCGGCTTGTTTGTGACTTAATGCACTTATAGTTTACCATATGATGACATTTGATGACCGTCTGAAGGAGTTGAACAAGGTCTCAGATGATTTCGATAGCTATCTGGAAGGAAAATAGTGAAATGTGTGTTTTGGCTGCTTTGGAGACAGGTGAAATGTAGCTCCAACTGTAATTACAAGCTGTTATGCCGATATACAAGAGGTCTGACATAGTGAGGCAAGAAGTGGCAGACAGCCATTTATAATGGTATTTAACTGTGAATTCTATATCACATAGTGACCACATGAACTTTTTGGTAATATCCGAGTAAGTGTGTGTATATGCAACAAAATAATAATAATAATAATAATAAGTTTTTTAATTTTGCCCTGGTGGATTGAAAAAGTGAAATATGAGCATGGATTTGCACAAAGTCATGCAATATTTAATAAGAAGAATTATCAGTTAATTGTAAAGTTGTAATGCATCGCATACCATGAATAGATTTTATTTCTTTTGTTTATTTATTTTTAAATTTCACTGCAAGGAATGAGCTAAATCGGTTAACCTAAGTAATTTAACTGTTGGATTGTGCTGATATCCATGCAGCAGTCAGTGGTGTCTGTGGCCTTATATCAATTCTGTACTCAATATCACAGGGTCCCAATATTCCCAATAAATATATACACACATACACATTATGTCCTTTCTTTTTCTATATACAGTACTCTGAAAAAGTCTTGAGTCACTCCTAAATTAAATTATGTAGTTTGAATTAAAGAAATGGGAATGATTTTCAAAAATCAGTCATCTGATTCTGGATAGGTACAGGGACTGGACTGAAAATAAGAGCCAAAAACTTGCCAAACAAGTCAAAAAAGATAGCCTATAGAACTATTTTTTAGATATCATTTTTCAATGATATCTTTTCATTTCATACTTTGGAGGACCCGAAACCAGTCTCAGAAATGTCTGTATGCATTTATGTCTGTCCAGCTAGATTTTGTCACAGCATCACACAAAACTGGCTCTGCAGAATTTAATGAAACTTTGGCAATACTTAGGTATTTGCCTGGAGTTAAACTGGTGCCTTAAATGAAATCAAAATGTTAACTAACAGTGAAGTTACATGCAGTTATGTGCCAGCATCTAGCATCTTTAAAAAAAAATAATAATTTAGCGCTTTTTCCTTCGAGGTAAGTGTGGCTGTATGCATCACTCCATAACAATGCATCAATTAACATGTATTGACAGAGTATGCAAAGGACAGCATGGCTTTCTCTAAAAAAAGAACAGTAGACTATGAAAACTGAAACTTCAAAGATGATTGAACAGATCAATGTATCTTTATTTTACCTGCAGGATGTTTAAAATCAGTTTGTCTGATATGTTCCAAAACTGTGGTGCTAATAAATGCAGTAATGTAAAGTGCCTCTATGAGATAAAACACGGGTCGTTAGAGCAAACATATCCTCAGCAGTCCGTGGTGAGGGCGTGTAAAATATCTAAACTGAGACCCCAGTATTATACGCTCAAATCAAAATGTTGAGTAAAATAAATGAACAGTTACAGTATGTGCTGAATTTAATAATCTACTTTACATAAAGCTATTAATAAGATTCTTGCTCAATGTAAACAAACACCTGCACCAACAGAAATTAATTCGAAAAGCCAAACTGAATATTTTTACTGGGATTACTTAACATTTTCAGCGAAAATAACAGCGCTTAAGTGGTATGAGGGAATTTTAACAGGCTGGAGTTGTTTTAAGACAAAAATTCTTTATTCTTCTCTCCGTTTTCGATTTCTCATCTGTGATTCACTCTCCAATTACCGAACAGTGAGTGATGGCTGATGACAAAAGAAGTCCAAATAAGCATAAACAAGGCGTAAGATATTCAAGTTTACAAAATTTAAATTCTTTGTATTAATAAATTAGGCAGAGAGTTCTGCTGTACAAAAAGATATGCAGACATGTACATGAGCTTTAACCTGGAAAAATAATATCACTGAAAGCATTAAAGCGGATCAGCTTATTTTAGTTACCTTTTACCTATTTCTACAAACTCTTTTCCCATTAATGATGGGTACTTTAGCTAGTTAAAAATACAAAGAGAAAAAGTTAAATATGAAGAAATAATTGGTGGCAAAAGACACACACAACACTTTTTTTTTATTTGGCTTAATGACCATGTCAAAATCAGCTGGGTTCCAAAGTTCCTCCCAACCTTCTGCATCCATAAACTGAGCACCTGGGCTTGAATTATTGTTGGGGCTCTATTTAAAAATCATGGCATGAATCTACAACAATTAAAAAAATAAAAAAAATAAACAAGGCTGTAGCAACTTCTAAATAAAGCAACTCCTGTAGATGGACATCAGAAAATTATTTAGATGAGGCAAAGACAGTTGATTATAAACAAGCTAGCTAGCTATCCTTATTTGCAGGTCTGTCAAATTCCATTTCAGTTATATAAAAAGGCCATTGCAAATTAAATCACAGTCAAGGAAAAATAGACATTATAGTATAATGCTAAAAAAAAATTACTTAGCTTGAACTTGGTGTTGGACATGAGAGTGACTGTCACTATTGGAATAGACTTTATTTACTTATAGATTAAATCAGTATACATGTATTTAATAGCTAAATAATGTGGCAACAGCACAAGGCTTGAAATCTTGCAACTTTAAGTCAAGAACTTCAAATACATAAAACATCAGAATGGGGGAAAAGTGTGATGTCTTTAACTTTGGCATGGTTGTTGGTACCAGATAGGTTGGTTCAGTATTTTATAAACTAAGTTAAGCCTTCATTTGTCACATATACATTACAGCACAGAGAACATCTTACATTCCCTGCGTAACTGGGGTCAGAGCACAGGGTTAGCCATGATACAGCACCCTGGAGCAGATAGGGTTAAGGGCCTTGCTCAAGGGCCCAACAGTGGCAACCTGGTGGAGCTGGGGATCGAACCGCCGATCTTCCGATCAGTAACTCAGTAACTTAGCCTTCTGAGCTACCACTGCCCCATGTCAAACTGTCGATTTCCTGTGAATTTCACACACAACAGCTTTAGAGTTTACACAGAATATTGAAAAAACTAAACAAACAACTTTGTGAGTAGAGGCTTTAAAGGCTGGAACATCTTGATGATGAGAGAGATCAAAGGGAAATGACCATGAAGGCTATAGTAGTAACTCAAATAAGCACTCTTTACAGCTCTATTCAGCAGAATTGAATGTACTCTTCTTCTGTTGTTACCCATCTAATCAGATATATTTAAAAAATTAGCTAAAACATAGAAGACTCAATAAAGTACACACACCCTGGACAGGCAGAAGTCTTGAGTTTCGATGTGCAAAAATACATTCATACAGTACATTCAGTTCCAAGCACAATTATATGTTAACGAGAAGACCATCATTATTATAGCAAAATATAATAAAAACCATAGCCAAATTACTATTTTGCTAAGTCAATTTGGGAAAATATGCAACAAAAAAAAAAGAACAGGATAAATTATTCAGTACTTATAGCAACTTAATTAGTAAACAAATAAATATATTACCTAATAACATAGTAAAATGTGTATTATTATTATTATTAATAATAATAATAATAATAATAATAATAATAATAATATAGTGCTATATTGGGTTTTCTCACCCTTGTTCTCAAGTTTTTGCTGTTGTTTTTGTTTATCTTTCAATAAATATTAAGTTTTTTTTTTAATATAAACAAGCTAATAAAAAACTGTTAAATACAGGAATAGAAAAGCAAAGGAACTGTACACAACAAATGACCTCTGATTAAAATGTGTTTAAAATGCAATGAAACAATCTTACCACTAGATGGAAGTATTGAATCAGTAATGATATCCATTTCTCTTATTGTTCATTAAATGTAAGGAAAATGAGACGGTATCAAACATTTCAATGTGTGGCCAAGCAAATTACTGTAATTTTACAGTTGCGTATGATATATCAATGTAGCAGAAATAAAACTTTATTTTTTATTTTTCTTTATTTATTTGAATAAAGAGTTTCTATCACTGTTTACTGAAACCCAAATGCTTATTTAAAATGTTTGGGCTATTTGTAATATTTCATACTGGTTGCTCATATTTTGAATTTAGCAAGATTTAAAGATCCAGCTGTTTTAAATTAGAGGATTAAAAGGTTTGAAACAGAAAAGTTCAGACAGTCCTGTGATCTTTCTTGCTTGACATGATCACATTTAAATGACAAGAAACGAGAAAAAGTACACTTTACCACTCTACAGTTTTTAGAATTAACCATCAGAAATTGTATTACTGCATGTAGTCTGTAGGCTTCTATAGTTTGCTATAGTAAACTAGTACATAATAGTACATAGCCTAACATACCATACTATTCCCATGGACATTACCATGTAAGGCACTGCATGATTTTATAAAGTACCAGGGTAGGTGCTCTGGCACTTCAATGGGTACCATATAATGGTACCCAACTACCTAACTATCAAAAATATCCTGGTACTATATACCATGGACATAGATAACATAAGACTACCATGGTAACTGTCCCATAGTAAGATTTCCTATGGGAGCTTGGTTTAACTTTTGATGCCATTTTGTGCCATTCAGAATTAACAACAAGCAAGCTTCCTAAATTTTGTAAAAACTAAATGCAATTGCATTATAAAAGCATCACACAATAAGTTATTTACTTATGTTTAAAATCTCATATCCATCCACTCCACACCCCCTTCACTTTTGGAAGTATCAAGTCAAATTTGCATTGTTTGAATTCAGAAACCTTACAACTGAAATGATTTGCAGGTGCATATCAACAATAAGGGGCAAAAGTATGGGGCAAACTGATGCTTTCTTAGGTCATTTTTTGTCCCATTGCAAGTTGGGTTATTTTGCCCCAAAGACCAGTGCACTGCAAGTACCCATTTTGTATCAATAACCATGACCCAAAATACTATTCAATTGGGAAAAGCATGCTGATATCCACACATTTTTTGATCAAACTCTTAACAGCTCACTCATACTCATAACAAAATTTCAAATCAATTATTAAATCTATTGATGATAGACCTACCTGAACCCTATGATCTATTAATAAAGTATTATATTTCCTTCAAGGATTTCATATTTCATATATATATATATATATATATATATAAAATATTAAAGG
Source organism: Leiocassis micropogon (assembly GCA_028565275.1). Lineage (NCBI taxonomy): Eukaryota > Metazoa > Chordata > Actinopteri > Siluriformes > Bagridae > Leiocassis > Leiocassis micropogon. Next base: position 11,705,968 of record JAOVVA010000052.1, on the reverse strand, counting down.
GGAGGTTAACAACAACCTATAACATTATTTTATTCAATAGATAATGTTAACAACTGTTGGTTTTGGATGAATTTTAAATGACTGTAATTCTTTCTCTCACTCACTCACTCACTCCTGTACAAAGTATCCCATGAAACTGGGGCCCTAGGCGGGTACACTCTGGACGTGGTGGCAGTCTATCACTGGCACAATCATCCACACGCTCACACACAAATTGAAAATGCCGAGTAGCCTCATCTGCATGTCTTTGGACTGTGTGAGGAAACCAGAGTACAAAGAAGAAACCCACCAACTACAAGGAGAACATGCAAACTCCACACACACAGACCCGAAGCAGGACTCGAGGTGCGAGGCCACAGTGCTAACCACTACACCACCTGCCTCTATCCGAACTTCATTACTGTTATTACCATGTTTTGATATCATTATCACAAAATGGTGTTGAAAAAATTCTACCAGATTGTGTAATAATACTAAAAATACTAGGCTAATATTTATTATATCAATATATTTCAAATACAAAACGCTGCTTCACAAAGGCAGACCCACCATGAAAAAGCACCTGCTGCATGCATTCTCTTTTAGATTTTTATTGTTTTTCCACACCCCAGACAACATTACGAGTAACACAGAGCTGTGCTCGAGCCCACACACGAAGAGGAGAGAAAGGAATACACCTCAATCTGCATCAATGCCATCACACACTTCCAAAAGACAGTGTATCAACCTTATGCTGAATATACTGGAAAAAATACAACAATCCAAAATAGAAATAATCTCCAAATGCTAAAATAAAAAAAGTACATATATGCACAATTGAGACAATTAACAAAACAGATCGCCTGTAATTGGGCACCTTTTAAGGGTTATATAAAGAACTGGTGCTGAGGTAGACAATACAAAGAACTGAAAGACAATTAATTCAAATCACTGTAACATAAAAGTACAATGTCACTGCAAGATAATAATCTACAGTATATTTGAAAAAAGATTTAATTTGGTCCAACATGGTTTCTCAGTGCTTTGTCAAATGTTATGACTATGTATCAAATTTTATTTAATTGGCACAGATAAGGGAGCACTGAAGAAAAATAAATGGCTGCATCTAGGGTACGGTAAATAAAACACAGTGACACAAGGATGCCACTTTGCCAATTGTGTGCTCTGCATATGGTTTTATTGCAAACCCTACAACAAAGATTGCCCCTTACAGAAAAGCCACATCAACTGTTCTTATGCACTTCACATACTGTATCACATTTTACACATTTTATCATGTGGATTTTTTTTACATGTAGTGCATGTCTTTATTTTGCTTATGTGATTTTTCCTACAACTGATGTCAAATATACTTGAGTTGACATGTGCAGTTTCAGTGCATATCAGGTTAAAATGTACTGTTACATGTGATCACATATTACTCACATGTGAAAAACATGATCGTGCATGAAATCAAAGTGATTTTTCTGTAAAGCCTAGAGTGGCAAACATTTTCACAGTGTATGTTTACACCTTCCCTAAATAACAAAAAACAGAGGAATGAAATGAACTAAAAGTTCAATAACAATTAATTTTGACTGCTGTACCAGAATCCATTTAATGGCTGTGATCTGAATGTGCATTAAAGAAATGAATAAAATCCCTGTTTGTTACAGTTCATTTCAGTGGTGAATTAGCTTCAGAATTTCTGGACATATGCAATAACTTGATATTACAATAACAATATTACAATTAAGTCTTTTGTGGCTTTATGGAAGATTATTTTCTTTCTTCATAAGTAGTGCACTTACACACTAAACAAGTTGACCACAATAAGTCTTTTTACTCTCACTGCACACAGACAAAAACCTGCGTATAACTGCATATAATGTGTTTTGAATCTCACAGTGAATATGTTGTGACCACAATGCAAGCAAACAGAAAAAAATATATTTCTGCCTTTTCTGTTAGGTATTTTGTGCTTTATGATACTAGTAGGCCTGCAAATCTTGGCAGATCATTACATATGAAAAACTGACACTCAGCAGCAGTGACCACAAAGCTTTACAAACATCTACTACTGAACATTGTCAACATTGTAAAAGAGGCACAAAAAGTATCACCAAAAACAAACACGATGTAAAAGTTACTGTAAAAGTACTTGACTCACTTAACTATAAACAAGTGGACAGATTTTGCACATTACAGAATACAAAAATACAACAATTTTTTTCTTATCAAAGTGCCACATTTGGCTCTTGTCTTTTTTTTTTTGCTTTTGCCTCTGTAAATGTTTTTCCCCATGAGTGACTTTACACACAATTCATGAACTGCGTGTCATTTGACAATTTCACTTTACAATCATTTTCACATAAAAAGACAACACTATTCTTAGGCTTTACCCCTATACCATAGCTCATCAACATTTTATAAAAATTTTATGGAAATAAAAAATCAAAATATGATCTGTTTCATTTTAAAATGGTCAATTAGACATGGAGTGTAAATATTATGTCAGTCAAGTAAATCAAGATCTCTGAGAATTAAGCAAAAGATAAGAATAAAATGCAAATCAGAAACATAATCAAATGTGCTTTTGCTTTCATTCAAAACAAAGAGCCATGAAGAGGTAGCACATATAGGGCTGAAAAGCATACATCTGAGCAGTGCTAAACCTGATATTAATACAAAGAGCATCTTTGTGCAGCTCTCACTGAGTGCAGATTATGATGAGTTTTATTATGGCTAATTAAACCATTGTATTGTATTATAACCAAATCTCCTGAAACAAAGCTCAATAAACCACAAAACACACAAAGGGGGTGTGCTGTTTTAAGAAAACACTTGCATTTGATTATTTTCCAAAAACAGCATGTCCTGAAGTGTGTTGTTATTCTTATATCACACCAATTTATTTACCGAAGATTGACACATCTTACTTTTTTATCCTATTATACGTATACACCTTTTTTATACTTAAAAAAGGTTGTTGCTGTTGTCACTTAAATTATAGCAGCTATAAAAAGTCACTCCCTCACATTTTTGTTTTCTTTCTGTCTTTTAGTCTATATGACAAGAAATGCAGCATGTCAGAAACCTTAAAATTACAAGTTTAACTCTATCACACATCATTGACGCTAGAGCCTTCCAAAAATGTGCAAATTTTATATATATATATATATATGCACTTTTATATATATATATATATATATATATATATATCATCCTACTTAAAATCTTTTGTTGGTTTATGTGGAGCATCTGCCATATAAGTCACTGTTTAAGTTGTTACTATAGAAACAATAATGTATTAGAGAAAACTCATTATTCTAAAATTGTGATTTGCTTTGCAGCTACGTAACACTTCTGTCAGAATTGCTGTTATAGAAAATGAATCAACAGCTACTGACCAATTATCAGTGCATGCACCAGTGCTGTGGTATAATAAAAATAAATCAAGCACAAGACAATCAAATAATTCAAGTAACATTTGAAAAAAAGGTCAAATATAAACCATGAAAAGGAAAGATCTGTAGAGCTGAATACTGCATATTCGTTTTTAATCTCTTCTAGTTAAGTTATCTTGATCTTTTCATTTTCTAAGTATTTAAAAGATCTCATTCTTATTCAGCCTGCTGTATAATTAATCATAGGATGCACCAACACGATAGCCCATTGCAATGTCCAGCAGTCAAAGTACCTATATACGGCACACACACAAAAATGCTTTTACTAATGTACGCAACCCTAAATTTGAGTTTTAATCCACTAATACTGCATAACTTCATCACAACACAACATATGCACATTCAAATGGTAAGATTAGCCCTGCTACACTAATGTCAATAGTAGGAGAATGGTGAAAAGCTAATGAAAAGAAAACTCATTCTCTGGTCCATATTCATGATTATGCTATACATCGTAATTATGACATTAACTCAGTTGTGAAAGTGCACAGTGTAGTTACTCTCTGAACACATCCCTGAACATCCTTGATTTTTTTTGACCAGAGATAGTTTTTATTTTACTTTTTACATTTTATTTGATTTTGGTAATTTTTCATGTAATTATCTTCTTTTCCTGTGCATTCAGCTGCAATAAACATTTTTGCTCACTTTTGTCAATGGTTTGGATGAATGTTTAAAATGTAAAAATTGTTAAAATGTTAAAAAAAAAAATTTAAGTTTGAATTGTGAGTATAACAGGAGAAATGAAGCAATGGGCTATTTGCTAGTGAGATGGTCTATAAGATTATGAAATACCATATTATTTTTAAAAGGGTTTTACTATGGTTGTAATGTAATTTTAACAATACATTACACCCTAGAGATGGATTTGAACATGTGCATATGATATGGTGTGAAAATAAAGAATAAACATTCTACACTAAAGCTTTGATCATTTTCCCTTCTCCATCTTTGGCCCAGGCTTGGAGCAAAGTGAGTGAATGAGCCACCAGTTTCTTCTTTCCTTTCTTCAGCTGTCTTATACGTAGCATAGGTATAGATAGGTCTTCTCGATCCTCCAGTCTGGGGGAACATCCTCAGGCTTGTGGCTTTTCATGTGTTTCTGCATGGCTGAGAGGCTGGGGCAATACTCCTGGCAGATGGTACACTGGTAGGGTGAAGCTCCGTTGTGGGTGCGTAGGTGTTTGATCATGGCTGAGTAGTCACGTGAGCGCTGGTGGCACAGCTTACACTCAAATGGCTTCTCACCTGAGGATCATATGAAAAAGCGTTTTGCTATCACACTAATAAAGACTTACATTCATGTCACTTAACAGTCTGCAAAACATTGCCATAGTACAAGTGTGCATAATGAAATCAAAAGGCTGTCCAACACAATATTAGACTGTGTGTGTGCATGTGTGTGTGTGTGTGCGTGTGTGTGTGTGTGTGTGTGTGTGTGTGTGTTTTTGCCTGGGCCATGTACAGTATAATTAATTTACAAATCATAATTATTTGCAAAAATGAAGTGAATGTGTATTACATTTTGTAAATCTCCAACAACCTGACTGTTAAGGGGAAAAAATGTCCCTGTTGATGTGCAGTGAAAATGGTTAACAAGGTAAGCTAACAGCCTACTATTGTCAGCAGCAAACTGATTATTGATCTGTCATTGACAGTGGGTGTAAATGTCACTGATTCCATTGTTGGCTGTCTACTGGACTACTGGCTTTTGGTTGGGAGCTTCTCTCAGCTCTTATTATCTAAATGCACCTAGTCCAGAAATATGGCTTTGTTTGACAAAAAGAAGTCAATTATTTGAAAAGCTACCTGATAGGGTGGCTTAGCATCTGCTTATTGAGGAGTGAAGGGAAGTAGCAATCATCCTTTAATTTATCCTCAGTCAGTTTGATTCTCACACAAGATCACAGAGCCAACAAACTAATTTAAGTTATAGCATCCCAAACTAGATTCCTTCTATAAGGGTTGTAAAACCCAGTATTCCAACATACACATTTGCTTTGCAATCACCAGTGGTTAGAGTTGATGCAGGACATTGATTAAAGCTGACTGTTTTGATAATTTATTATTTTTTGTTTGTATCTTTTTTTTTTTTCATATAACTTTCATGTTTCTCAACCAGTTCTCAACATAGTTTAGTTTAGGAAACGTATAGGAAATAGTGTAGTTTTTTTATACACTTGTACACGTGGTTGTGTAAAGATATGGAGATCTGACCTGTGTGTACGCGGTAGTGTGTCTCCAGCTGGTGTTTGAGACTGAACCTTTTGCCGCAGCTGTTGCATTCATAGGGTTTCTCTCCAGTATGGATGCGCTTATGGCCCTTCAGCGTGCTCTCATCCCGAAAGCAGCTGCCACAGAACTCGCACTCATACGGATGGTCACCTGTTATAAAGAAACATCATATACTTACTCATACTCATAATACGTTAAAGCAGTTAAGATGGTTTCATTTAACCAAATCATCCCTTTGAACTCTCAATATGCTGCTTGTTGAGCAGAAGCACTTAAAATGCCAATAATCTGGGATAATTGACTACAGGATGTGTTGATTGGATCTGGCTGGCCGCTAATTGCTTTTATGTGCTAAGTAACAGCTTCTTATATAATTTTCTGCTCAGGCAGCAGCATGGTATGCGGTCAACCGTATAAAGCGTCCAATATTTAATGCATCTCAGCACAGCCGGACATGCTTTAAGTCATCAGCGGTGACCCATGCTTTTCATTATCTCCCTGTCGAAGTGGCAGCAGAACCTCAAAATAAATTGCATTTCTTGTTGTGTACTGTCACAGTTGGTGTAAACCCCCATCTTAAGAGACAATGCAAAATTTTTTTTTTAAATCCCATAGCACATCATGGCATACTATTCACATTCAATTGCACTTTTAGTAATAGTGGCAGGCTGAAATGAATGAGTTTTTTATCAGAGTGGAGAGGAAGGGCAGGTTGAAGCCCTCCGAGACCAGATATATGATGATATATAGAGCAGCAGTCTTTAGGTACCTGCATCAACTGATCAGATGCACCTTGCAAAAAGCCCTGCAGCCTGTCTGTCATTAAAGTTAATGGAGCCGAGGCGAGCAGCCGGTCGGCCAGACTCGCATCGCCGCAGGCATGCTAATGTGCTAACGCTCAGCCCTGGGAAGATTCGACACACACTAGTAATGTCAATTACCCAGCACATACAGAGAACTCTTTTCTAGTGTATTAGACTTTATATTTACTGTATTGATCTTTTGCTGGGTAGGTAGCCAATCAAAAGGCTGCTGTGACACAAACTGTGCAGACATCAGTGTCTTTGTTTAAGTCAGTAATAGATGACCACACAACAGTCTGTAAAATTCAAAGTAAAATAGGCATCCATTATTTAAAAAAAATGCTCCACATGGTCTGACAAAATGGCATTAAAAGGCTTGAAAGACGAGCTAAAAGGAGCTTCAGATAGCTTTCTGTGCCATAAACAATCCAGCTCACTTGTCTCTGTCTGCCCTATCAAACACAGCTGTGAACATTAGACAGCCGCCACTGTCTGCAAATGGCCTGCCAGTGAAACGGAGAGGGAACAGGAATGGCATATTAATGAGAAGACACTACATGTGCAGAATATAGAAAGGAGAGAGGCTTCAGAATCAGACAGACACACAGGGCTTAGCAAAATGATAAGGCCAGTTGTGCACTTTGACCCTTATGTATTGGCACAAGCACAATATGAACTCCAACACATTCCCTACATTCTAAAGTAATATAATTATCATGGGGTTTGTGATTGTGTTCAATCAAAAAAGCTTTGTTTTTAAATGGGGATTTATTTATCCGTAGGAAATGCCCATTCCTGAACAGTCAATCCCAAGTCCCAAGTACAGCACACATACAGTGTGTGTACAGTATATATACAGTGGTGTGAAAAACTATTTGCCCCCTTCCTGATTTCTTATTCTTTTGCATGTTTGTCACACA
>JAOVVA010000052.1:11671051-11682339 GCA_028565275.1 Leiocassis micropogon | reverse complement strand
GTGTTTTTTTTTTTGTTTGTTTTTTTTTTGGGGGGGGGGGGGACTTGAATTCCCCCTCATATCTACAACGACACGGTCTAGGTATAAATAGTTTCTGAAAGTTTTTTTTTTTTTAAATCTCACAATTAGCAACTTCCCCAGTCAAATTTAATATGCAAACGGCATGTGATAATATTTGATAATAAAAACCCACTATGCAAAAAAGTATCCAAGAATATCAAGTGATGACTAGCTCTTAACTCTCAGAGCAGCTGAGGAGGACACTTCAGGTTTGCCCACAGACATAATCACCCTTTATTTTTAGCTCTCAGAAGACACTATGTTACCAGACTTCAAAATTCTTGTAGATAGGTATGTAGCATACTGTATGTAAAACGCTATTATGTGCCATTGCTGTAATATAATTAATATCATTTGTGAGAACATAATAAATGTGATATAAATGTTAGTGTTTATAATGACAACTGTTGTTTTGTAAAATGCAAACTAACCAAGATGTTGCTAGCCAAATCACCTTGCTACTTACAGTAATTTTAGCTAATATATTCAATGTTAGCTGCAGGTTCCTGGTATTTTTCATATACGTTTTTTTTAGTTAGCAGTAAAGAGAAGAAAACAGTCCATTATCAATTAAAGCTTTTTGAATAAGAAAGGGTGCATAACACAACAAAGATGAGAAATTGGCAATAGATTGGCACTCATGAGACATTGAAGGATAATAAATAAAAAGTGGGGCACATTTTTGCAATGTGGACCACACAGACATTTTGATCATGTTTATGCCCTTGATGAAGTGATGAAAAGCCCTGACGTACTGCTCCAGCCTAAATTCAGACAATGTTTAATATGCTTTCCTCTTCCTTATCTCTTTAATATGTAAACAGCATAGACAGACTGGGTGTGGTGGCAGAAGGAAAATTACTACCTGTGTGAGTCTGCCGATGGGTCATCAAGGCATCCTCTTTAGAGAACTGAGCTCCACACTGATCACACACCAGCGCTTTTGGTCCATCTACAACACAGGCCAGCAGAGGACTGTAGTAAGAGTTACAAATGGCTGGATACAGCTGTGTACTACACATTTAATGCTATAAATAACAAGACAGCTAAGGAATTAGGAAATGTTCACTAGATATGTAAATTTTTTGTGTGCATGCTGAAGATGAATGAACGTGTGTATACAATCCATAAATTTCTACCCCTCGTACACTTGTTAAGAAGATTTTGCATAATTTATCACACAGATAAAACAAAAGCTCACTTTAATCCTGCCTGCATGTGTTTACAGTGAGTCAAAGAAACGAAACAGGAGATTATTCACCAAGATGTCAGGTTTATTTAAAGGTTTATTTTCACTCCTTTCAGAGGGAATCGTCTGTGATAACTTTACTTACATGCGCACTCACACACACACACTAGCTTTCTCTTACTTTACATAGATTAGCTGTAGATCAGACAGGTGTACTTCCTCAGGAATATGAAGCTGTAGCCGCTTGCATCTTTGCTTTGATTTGCAACAGGTGTAGTTTCCCATTGTTAAACCATATCAGAGCATCCATTTTCAAGGATTTTGAAAAAAAAAATCTGAACTAGGGCTGGAAAATACAACAAAGTATAACCACTCCACTACCATACGTAAGTAAGTATCTGTACTTTTTCTTGAGTATTTTTCGTATGTGATACTTTTTACTTTGAAAAATTCGGCTTGTAGTGAAGTGCATTTTTAGACTTCAAGTTCTTCTACTTGTACTTGAGTATTGTGTTTATGTACTTCTGGCACCTTTGGTCAGAACTGAACAGCAGCAAATCCTTTGCTAAGAAAAACATCCCTTAAATTTTTTTTACACCATTCACCAGAAAAGTCTTTGTAATTCTTTGTAATTCTTTCTCAGTACAATCATGTATCGTGGGGTTTAGATTGATACTAAAGTACTTTTAAAATATTTTTTATTAGCATATTAGTATAAGGTCCATCTACTTTGTCTGCATCTGCGAAAAAATAGGTGAACACAGAATTGAAAAAAAAAAAAAAACCTGGCTAGGGCATGTTCAATGAAAGACGCAAGTGGTCAAGAGCAATGCAAGAGGAAGAGCTTAATAAGGACGTAGTAACAATAGCATTGACAAGTTAAAGACATACAGTAACTAACACCTCTTAGTGACCAGGTGCTGACAGGAAAGATTCGATGTGAGTGGAAAGATTCCGAGTAGAAAGAGTTCTCATTGGGATGTCACTGCTTTACCACGACATAGTAAGCATGATAAGTGCCTGGTAAGAGCGCGGTGTGATCTGATCAGACATAGTAATAACTCGGTTCAATCTCATTGGACCTGGTGAGCGAACGATCATGCACATGATAGGAAATTAGTGACAACATGCACATCAAGAACCTGACAAGGAAAATTTTGATAAATGCTTTTTTTTTTTTTTTCATTTTGACCCACTCGCGCTGCATTCTGCTGCTTTTACATAGTCCTAAAAAGGTTTTCCAGAACAGATTTTTTCCTTATGTATCTTAACTTGAACTAAAGTCCTAACATTTTCTGGTTAAATGTTTCAATTAAACATTTTATGTCATAGAGTGTAGAAAGTGTTTTTCTCTGTTTTGATGATATCGTGATTGAGTAGGTGCATCACAGTCACTTTGACAGCTGATTACATGCTGAATTGGTTCTGTATCATTATGTTAGGTAACTATCCAAAAACTGGATTGTACTAACCACTGAGTTTGTAGGAAGACAAAAAGGCAAGGTAAGAATTCAACATTTCCACATCTTTTATGCAAAATAAATTTATGTATGTTAAAAAAAACATTGTAAAAATTTAAATTTTAGTTGGGTTTTTTCGTCTCTTTTCTTTCTATTACCGTTCGGTGGCCAGAAAGCAGTTCATTTAAAAGCACTAACAACGTCAAATCACATCATATAGTCAATATTATAGGCTTATAGTATAAAACACAGCTCCACATACTTACTCCACATAGACTGCGCCATGTAGACTGCAACTCATTTGAGTCAAAGCCATGTGAGAATTGGATTTATATGAGGGTGAAGAAATCTGGTGCAATCTAATAATGATGTGTCTCATTCCCTCAAACCTGCATGTGCTGTAGAGGGGTCTATTAAAAGATGTCCCAGACACCTGTAGGGTTGGCCTAGTCTACCACACAAACAGTGAAGTAGGCCACAAAATATCCCTAATTTTGAGAATGTGGTGTTCTCCACTGAATCAAGCACACCACACTCTTAAAAAGTGTTCTTTATCGGGCTGTGTGGTTCTGCAAGAATACCATTTAAACAGAAAAAAGGGCATATTACCTTTTTTGCCTCTCAAATGAATGCTTATTTTTGGTGCAGTGTGAGACTTTGGCATGAGATGGCAAGAACGTCTCACATAGACAACCACAGGCACAAACAAACAAAAACACAGATTTAAATTCTAGCATTTACTTCCTTGTAAGTAAAATTAAAGATCATAGATTGGCAGAGAGGAGTTTGCTCCTGCATCACTGGGTGAATCAATACTAATGACTTCTCATCATCATAGATTAATGTGGTATCTTTAGGGTTTGAAAAATGTTTTAATTCCAGGAAAAAGTTTCAAGACTGAACCTTCATGAAGCGATTCTGTCTAGCACTCCTACTTTACTCTTTCAGTGGTAAGACGCAGCACAGAGGAACTCAAATCGGGACTTCCACCATCTCCAATCCAGCCTAGGAGCATCCCACTGACAACAACAAAAAAAAGTCAATAAAATCTAAATCTATAATGACCCAAAGCTTGTCAAGTATTCAGTTTCACTGAGCTGCTTCTAAATAGCTTTATTATGAGTCATTAAAACGCCCACAAACTTGAGGAAGCCAGCCAGCGAGTGCCTAAATTTAGCTGCTCCTCCACAATCCCTTTTACATTTCATTTCATTTTTGTACTGCTGCTTCTAAAAAGCAAACCACAGCTGCACATGTGCTTTTCAACTCATCACAAACAACAAGCAAAATATACCCAGCATGAATGCATGAACAAAAAAGTTCCTTTTCCACCATCTTATTAATAACCTAAACGGCCAAATGCTATTTCGTGGCTTCAAATACAATGTAATGTTTTTGAAACAAAAGAAGGATGAGGATATTTGCATATATGCACAACGCAATAATCATGTTTGGACTAATACGTGTTCTTACATGCTTCCACCCCACCTTGTTCCCTACAGTAATGAAGCAATTTCGAAACGAAATGGCCTTCTGTAAACAACACGCAGTGCACTATACTGTCCATAAAAACACACAAAAAAAAATCACCAAAGCAGCCTCCAGACTTGGGTGCAATCACCTTCCATCAAAACACTTTGTCTGGTGTGAAAAAATAGCAGCCTGGCATGTGCTGAATACTAAATCAGGCCACTGGAGAAAGATGCTTGTGCTACTTGGAAACCATTGGGAATTATATATTGTTGAAACATAATCAACAACATCAATAGGATTACATAGCATTTAAACGTCTTTCTTTTGTATTCAACCAAAACATTTCTACCAAACAGTTTATATGTTATTTATTTTATATCCCCAGATCTAATCCCACTTGACTTTTACCTGTGGGGCAGGTGAAGGCCATGGTGTACCATGATAAACATGAAGATCATGGTGTACCAGAAAAGGTAACAGCACAAAGATCATTTAAAGGAACACACAAGTGCAAATACAGTTCATTATAAAGTTCATCATGTGTGGAATAAACGTGTGTGTTTACAAAGAAATGGCAATCATGTAGAAAATGTTTCGTAGATAAAGTTAAATATTTGTAGAAAAGCTTACTTTCCTCTTTTATATGGAGACTTTTGGGACACCCTGAATATTTAAATAGCTACTGAACACTTCTATGGGTAATAATTGTCCTGTGTAAAAGTATTGTAAGTAACTTTTGGCTTAGAAATTCTCATAAGCCTTTACCACACATCTCATTATACACAAACTTCTATCTTGTTTTTATTTTGACACACACATCAATGAGTTGCCAGGCTACAAATGATTGGGCCAAGTAAGTGAAAGTTTGACTGCATCTTGAACATTCAGACAACCACAATAACTTTAAAAGATAGTTCAGTCTTGGGCAACACTACTCAGTGACAGAGGGATTTTTTTAATGACAGCACCCAAAAGTCATTCTCTCTCAAGAAATATTATTTAGATGGGGAAAATTTTTATTCCCACCTAATACATATTCAGGAGCAAATAAGTTAATAAAGAAATTGTTAGTAGCCGGGGGGCCAGCAGCTTCAATGTAAAATGAACAGTTCCTTACTCAATGAAAAAAGATATACTGTACAGTATGCTCATATAACCTCATATAATTGAGCCAGATTTAATTCTCAAGTAAACATATATTTACACCAATCGCCTATAACATTAACACCATATAACCTTAACATTTATTATTAATTATTTACCAGTAAACTGTTGACAGAAACATGTTCACCAAAGGGTCATTTATGCCAGTGTGGAGCAAAGACTAGCCTGTCTGGTCTGCAGAAAAGCTAAAGCAGCTGATGCTACTTTCCAAAAATTCAATGCTGTCAACGATAGAAAGGCACCAGAACACACAGGGGCCACAGCAGGCAAAGAGCCCAAGGCCGTCGACCCCGCCTCCAAACACACCAGAACCCAATCCAATCGAGCACCATGGGATATGCCTGACAAACACGTCCGATCCAATGGAGGCTCCACTCCGCAACCTACAGCACTCAAAGGATCCGCTGCCAACATGAAGACTCCACCCGCAACCCACAGCACCCGAAGGATCCGCTGCCAATGTCCTGGTGCCAGACACCACAGCACACCCACAGGGGTCTTGTGGAGTCATGCCCCATGGGGCCAAACCTGCTCTGGAATTATAACTGGAACCTACACAATACTGAGCCTAATGGTTTGCAGTGTAATGTTATGTTTGATTGGTGTATCTTAAAGTAGGTTCTAGAAGAATCTTTGAGGGTCAAACATTAATTACTGTACAATCAAGCATATTCTTTCACTTTCTATTTCAGTTAGAAGTTGAGTTATCGTGACTGAGTTTTTGCTCACTGGCCTCTTTTCTCGAATGACTGAATACTATAAAATATTTGTGGATTCATATCCATAATTTATAGGCATTTCTAAATGACATTTCATTGCAATCTTAGTTTCGTGACAAAGAGCCAGTGGTCAATTAATTAAAAACTTACTCAAATAGGAACTGGCAAGGGGACACACAATGACACATCTTTTACCATATCCATTTAAAATTCAAGACACATACACTGATCCATTGCATCATGCTGTAACAGCACTCAGCCAATCCCACTGTTATCTAGTGAACCAATTCTCAGAAGGCCTGCTGTCCCCTTTTCTGTCTGTATATTTTCCCTCCTGCTTTCTGTTTTTGTTTTTGTGTACTTAGGCCTCCTCCTCCACCTCCCTCCCGCCTCAGTGCTTATGCCGTTTCAGAGAGCAGTGGCTTGGAGAGCACTCAAGTTTGATTAATTTAGGGATTTGGGTACAGTATGTTCCTGGACACACATCTGCGAGCAATCATAAACGCGGCGGAATGCTGGCAGAACATCCAGACCTGCAGGCAGCTGATGATGTCATCAGAGCGAGGGAAGAGCTGGCGTACCGCCAACAATTTCAAAGCAACAGTGCTCTCTCAGACAGCCAGACAGATAGAGAGAGAAGATGGGAAGGGGGGAGAGATGGGGGTGTGGTGGAAATTCACAGCGAGAGCTTAGTCTGGAGTTCTGACAACAAATTCTTCACATATTTCTGATTCTTCTCTCTTATACACTCATAGTGTACATGAACAGATGCAAGAAGAAGAGATTTTACATGGGAGTACCATACCCCAGTCATTCATTCAGCATTAGTACATTGGGGTTATTACTAATTACTACTTAGGGTCAATGCAATTTAAATAAAATCATCTAAAATCCCTACACTAATGTATATACCCTACATTCTATACTAATATGCACTATGGTCTTTCTTGATTTTATTTCCTTCTACATTTAAAACAATGAAGCCATCTAAAATGTGCAATGGTCTCTTCTGAACAGTTGATATTGAAATGTGTCTGAAACTTATGCTCTGTAAAGCCTTTATAATGGCTCTAATCTGTGGTGGTGTCAATGAATGCTTTTTGAGGCTGGTAACTCTAAATGAACTTTTTTCTCTGCAGCAAAGATAAGATTTGGCTTTGCTTTCCTGGGATGGTCTGAGATGAGAGACAATTTCATAATGGTGATTGATGAGTTTTGTAAATGCAATTGACAATACTGTTCTAGAACAGCTGACTTTCGTGTTTTAAAACAACAACTGACTGTTGTTGTTGCTGCTGTTGTTGTTATTGAATTACCTAATATCATATGTGTTAGTTTTGAAAAAATCCAGTTGTTGTTATTGTTCTAGAATGCAGAAAATAAATCAAAACCTGTGTCCAAACTTTTGACTGGTAATGTATAAGAAATGATATTTTAGCTTGCGCTGTAGAAAAATATAATGTTATAAAATATAATGTTTAGGCAGTATATAGTAGGCAGCTTAATATTATTTAAAAAATAAATACATCATAGAATTTCTGTTTACTGTTGTGGTCATATCTTGTGGTGTCCCTTATCTTATAGAATTCTGCATTACAGTATCCTTTTTCCTTTCTCACCTGACAACCTCCAGCATAACAAAGCTGTAACTGAAGGCCCGAATTAACCAATTAACATGAAATACATGACAGTGTGTTTGCCTGACATACTCTTAGTTAATTTGGATTTAAGGAAGTTTCTCATGACAAACATTTCAACATACAGATTTTGTGTGTACACTGTACTGTACATAATAAGGTCTCCCGTTGCCTTCCCTGGACTTTTACCACTTTCCCAATGTACAAACCAAAGAAGGTTTACGGGACATGAAGGTGAATGGAACTGACCAATGGCATTCATAAATGACATCAGCTTGTTATTGAGCAAATACATTACATTACTGAGTACCATAAGAATAAAAAACAACTAATTTCTACTCAATAAAAGATCTGATGCTGGGAAATAAGAATAATTATAATGATTTATTCCACATTATCTTCTTCTAAACTGACAGCAGTACTAATCTGTTGTGGAATAATGGTATGTAATAGTGCAAAGTACCTGAGTGTGACAGCATGTGCATCCTCAGCCGTAAGCTATCCAAAAAGTGTTTTCCACAGAACTCACAGCCAAAGGTTTTCATGTCACTATGCAGTTTCCTGAAGAGAGAACAAAGCAAGATGTATTGCATTACAGTCACTGGAGAAATATTACTAACGGTATTGGGAGAGTTTATTAAAGCCTTCACTAGCAAACCTGCTCAGAAGGATACATTGTACTTGAATGTATGTTTATGAGGACACTAGGACTAGGAAATGTAACAGGTAATATAGAAGTGAAATTGAATGAAAGTTTGTTGCAGCTAATGAGTTTATGCTGAACCTCATCATTTACAAATCACTTTGTCTGTGAAGCACATTCGGAATGAAACTAGAGCTTTTTAAACTGTAGGAAATGGAGCGTCAAGGTTTGCCATAATCACTAGGACAGCAAATTGAGACTGAAATGTTCGTGCAATTTAGCATGTTTACAGTAGATCTTTTGTTAATTGTGTTCTTGCAGACGGCGAACTGTAGAGCTAAATGTTTGTCCCAAGGGAGGAAGATGCCTAGGAGTCAAATTAAGAATGTTTTAAACAAAGAAATGCACCGATATCACATTCTTCAGAGCTTTTTTTGCATAACTTTTCTTACAGTGTAGGATATTGTTTATTTAGAATGTATCAGCAAGTAAATACAAAGTATCATTAAAATACAGAACTACAGTAAGACTAAATAGAACTTGTAGTTATACGCCTGTGATTGCATATATGAAGTTCTCAAATTCAACAATGCAATTTTTCTCTACTATACCTGCTTCACTATAGTTTTCAGGGTGGTGCGGGTAACACTAGCCAATTGTGATGGTCTCTGAGCTCATGTATGCAGAAAAGGGCAGTTATCACTTTCCTCAAATGTTTTACACTGCCCTGTAACATAGTATCAGCAGCAGTTCTAACAGTTTCAGTGAATGGCTTAACATTTCTTGAAAGAAGCACATTGTCGCATTCATACTCCCTGCTTGTTAGCTGTCGGTTGATAAAAGAAAGCTGGCTGGTGGGTGGGAACTGGCAAACGGCCAAATTAAGACTAAGTGGGGAGGAAAAAAACACATTATAAACTTCCTTATTATAAATATTATTAAACTTGTATTATCTGCTGTACAAGTGAAGTGAATCTGTTACCCTAAAAATTACATCATAATTCAGCAAGCCCCATTATTATAAAAGTATATATCAATGTATTTCGACAAACATATTTTAATATTAACAAATAAAGGTATGTGATTTGCATTGCAGCCAGCACTATTATCAGAGCTGTTGTTATAGAAAATATCTCAACACCTTCTGACCAATCAGAATTCAGTATTCAGCAGCACTGTGATATAATGCACAATGCCTCTAATAAGTTTCTTATTGTTGGTTGTGTTTCCCTGTTTGCCTGGTTCTTTTTTTTTTTAGAAATCATAACATACTGTAGAGCATTAACATCAGAATTAAAATGCGATGTGAGATACAACTGAACACATGCAGAAATAGATTCCTTGCAGACTATCTTTGTAGCTGGCCAATAAAGTATTAACCATCCAAACGGAGTGACTTAAGGGTTTGAGAGAAATGGCAAGATTTATAAAAAATTAAACACATGCTTTAGAGTCTGGACAAATATGTACAGTCTATTTTAAGAGAGTGACTACAGCTCTGGAAAGCTTGTTAGGAGAACAACATCAGGCCCATATCCATGTCAGACCATTTCTAATCTGGCTCATTTGTTCCTAATATTTGTTTCAAATTGAATGTGCTTAATGCCGCTGAAATCCTGGATAGCATGGTCTGTTTATCTGAGTCATGCTATACATATCAATGACTTCCAAGCAACCCCCCCCCCTCCCACCTCAGCTCTTTCATATGAATTCCAGCCACACACCCAGACACACTGCAGGCGCGTGCGCCACATATCCGAGCAGCAGGCTGTGGCCATAACCTTTATTCCTGCTAGATTATTAGTGCCATATAATCAGTAGCCTCAGACCACTGACAGACATGCCCAGCATGCAATAATGTGACACAATCCCTTCTGTTTCTTAAAAAAACCTATTGGCTATAACTCAGCTCAGGGAGACAATGATTTAAAGCAATTAAACGAAATCAGTCGTGTGTATTAACAAAGTAATATGTACTTCTGGAAATGTCACCATTACGACAGATACCATGTTCTATATGCTTATATTTTTACTGACATTCAATAGTTTTTGAACATCTTCAGGTTTTATTATAGTTCCTTATTACCCTTCAATCACTATTATCACCACAGACCGAAGTAATACAAGATAACTTAATGTTTTGTGAAACTGATTAACTGGTAGCACTCAGATCTTAATAGGACTCGGAATGAGTTCTTTATTAAAAGAAGCCCTACTCCGATGGCAAACCGGTTACGCTTACAGAAAGAAAACTCATAAAAGACTCATAGACAGTACTGGTATTAAGTGTAAAACATAAATATGTGGCATAAATTTAAAAGCATCTATTCATTGATAAGGGCTTTAACCTTTTCTGATTTGATCATGATGTTTATTTATAACTATTCTCAATATGCTAAATATTGAATTAATTTATTAGTTTATTTTCTGTACCGCTTATCTTGTAAACAATCGTGGGAAGTCTGGAGATCCCAAGAGACTTTAGGCATGAGACGGCCTACACCCCGGACAGGGTGCCAATCCACATGCACACACACACACTCACAGAGGCTACAGGCAATTTAGAAATGCCAATTAGCCCAAACTGCATGTCTTTAGACTGTGGGAGGAAGCCGGCGTACCAGGAGGAAACTCTCCAAGCATGGGGAGAACATGCAAACTGCATGGCTTGGAGAGTTTCCTCCTGTTACGCCGGTTTCCTCTCACAGTCTAAAGACAAGAATCTAAAGTAGTTAGTCTGACACCTCCACTTATACGATTATTGCTCAGCCACAGAGTGCACTGCAGTTTAAAAGCTGAAAAAAAACCTCATCTGCTTAAGCAAAAGACAACTAATGCAAGAAAAACATCGCTCTGTCACACATAAAGAAATACCTTTTAAACAACATCCTGGGTAGAATCCTTTATTATTTCCGTATATTATTCACCTAGCAATTAAAAACA
>JAOVVA010000052.1:11651221-11670951 GCA_028565275.1 Leiocassis micropogon | reverse complement strand
ACTACTGTGAAGGATCAGTTACCTGAAATGGAGAGCCACAAACACTGCTAAAATATTATTTAGATAAAACAATCCAAGGATAAATGTAAAAGGGAGAGTACAAAGCCTATGAATACACATGGCACTGACTGTTCGCTCAATCACTTGGAAAAACAATTCCAGCTGGACAGAGAAAAACAAATGTGAAAAGATAATGGTCCATTAGTCTCTACAGGCCGTTGTTACACATTCCCATTAAAATTCAGACATTAAAATGTCTACTTTCTCTAAGGAGACAAATCGTTGAACTGTCTGTTTGAGACAGGGCAGAGAGCTTGTGCTTCTGGAGTGGGCCACTAGAAGTGGCTTTGATTAATGGCAGGCCGGGCCCTGCTGGAGCACCTTTCCCACTGAGAGAGCAATTCTAGAAGTGATGTGTGCTGAGGGATACTACAGCACTGCTGAATTACCAATGAGTGTGCTGTAAGAGAGGCAGGTCCAAAAACCTCTAGCCAAACTGAAGAATAGAACAGGAGCAAATATAAACATTAATATATCTTAAGGAAAGTCCTGAAAAAACCCTTTTCATGATTGGATTTTAACAGATAGATTTGTAATAATTTGTGATAAAACACAATCCAAACCACCGCCAATTCAGTGTAAATATTTGGTTAGAAGAACTGCTAAAATATGTTTCAGACATGTTTGTAAAATACGTAGAATATAAATCACAGTAGAATATTACAGCACACTATCATCACTTCCCAGCTTGGTTTCTACACAATTACTCTAAGATCAGTAACACAAAATTGTAAAAATCTGTCTGGATAACTCCTTTGCCCACAAAGTGGGAGATTTGTGAATGACTTTCCTCTTTAACAGGGACCTGATAACCATTGAAAAAATGTTTGCAGTAGTTTATCTTTGCTCTAGAAGCATAGTGACCTGAAGGCATTGTGAGCATGAGAGTTTCATAATAACTCCCCCACAGTGGAAGGTGTCTACTGAGGCTCAGAGCAATCTTCAGGTTCGATTGTAGGGGTCTTTTACGATTTCTGAAAATGGCCTTCCAGAGGCATTAAATGTCAGGTTGGTGTGAAATAATAAAAGTGTGTCTAATTCTTTTATGCTTTTCTCACTGTCAGTATATGATAGTATTAACAAAATACAAAGTGCATTCTTTCTTCTTTTTACTTTAGGACTGAAGAGTTACATATCACTGGTTTAATAAAGATGGAAGAACTGGTGACAATTCAAAACATGAAAATACAGCTGGAATCCTAATGCTGTATGACATCGTCATATAGCTGTGATTAGGTTGCAACACTGTCGCTTTTGAAAATTAGAATGACTTTGATACAATTATGTCAGGATAATATTGAATGCATGACCCAAACACGCTGTTGGAAATACAACCTTGAAACAACAACATAATCTATAAAAAAATACTTACAACATTTATACTGCTTTTATACTGCATTTATATTTGCACATCATCCAACTACACATACATGCATGGTCCCTTAAGTTTAAAACAGAATTCAGACAAGAGAATCAGACGAACACAACAACTTCTCGCACATCTGTTCTACACAATGCACCCGTGCATCTCTTAAGTGGTATAGCATTATCACTTTGTTTAATTTTCTTTCCTAAATATTACTGTGAAGTGCATCATACTCTAGAGCCAAAATGCAGCAAAACCAGTTCTAGTGATAGCAGCAGCAAAAGGCATAATAAATGTTAAATTTCACAAAGGGGCAAAAAATGGTGTTCGCACAGTGTCCAAAATGCAAAATGTCTGGATTCACAGATTGATCTTGGCAACATAGATATGTACTGTAAATACATGACAAACTCAAGGTCACTGTTACTTTGCTAGAATATTTAGTTTAGGGTTTTTTTTTTTAAGTTTTGCTTTTGTTTGTTATATTTGTATTAGTTTGTATGTTGGCCCCTATGGACAAAGTGCATACAAAAGTGAAATCACAAACATTGCGAAATCACACTGCAAATCCCAAAACACACCAAAAGCCAAAGCACATGCAAACAAGATATTCGCTATGCCAGAAGTGCTCCAGGATGGTGATGTGATGATGTAATGTTTTGTGAAACTGATTAACTGGTAGCACTCAGATCCTAATGGGACTCGGAATGAGTACTTTATTAAAAGAAGACTTACTCTGATGGCAAACCGGTTACGCCTACAGAAAGAACACTCATAAAAGACTGATACAGTACTGGTATTAAGTGTAAAACATAAATATGTGGCGTAAATTCAAAAGCATCTATTCATTGATAAGGACATACTGCAAATCCAAAAGCAAAAGCACATGCAAACAAAATATTCGCTACGTCGGAAGTGCTCCAGGATGGTGATGTGAAGAAATCGATTTGACCTAGCAGCTAAACAGACCAGGAAGTACCAATAAGGGAGATGAATGAGGTTGCGTAATAAATATTAGAATGCTATGCTGTCATAGTTAGTCCCTGCTTGCACTCTGCACTAAATTTACATTCACCTTATACAGTGTGTGACTGTACCTACTGTAACTGTTATCTCTCCTACTCTTCTGCTGTCTCCTCCTCTCTCTCTCTCTCTCTCTCTCTTTTCCTCTCCCTGTCTCTCTGTCGAACTATACATGTCACTCCTGAGCTGCCAGTGATCCAGACCCCCTCTGTATGACTACAGATCAATCCCTGCTATCCGCTATCACCCAAATGAGGATGGGTTCCCTACTGAGTCTGGTTCCTCTCAAGGTTTCTTCCTACTGCCATCTCAGGGAGTTTTTCCTTGCCACTGTCGCCATCGTCCTTGGCTTGCTCATCAGGGACAATCTTATCATTCTGATTCATACACATTCACATTTCATACAAACTTTCTGTTGATTGTGTAAAGCTGCTTTGCGACGATGTCAATTGTTAAAAGCGCTATACAAATAAAATTGAATTGAATTGAATAGAAGAATAATAGAATAGAATAATTTATATGTATAGATTTAGGAATGTACAGAGAAAACATGAATTGTCTTGACTACTACTAAAACAAAACAATAAACAGATATGTTGCTTATTTGCGAAAGAAAAGCAGTATATATAATGAGTCATGAGGTCTACAAAGGTCACATTAAAAATATGAAAAAATGTCCCATAAGTGTTAATAATGTCATTAGCAACAGATATATGAACAGCCTTTGATGTCTTGCCATTGAGTATAAAATGGTTGTTTTACTGTATGCATACTGCATTTTCATATGTTGCTTGAAATGATTATTAAGACTTAAAGATGAGGAAATCCACATATGCTTCAAATCCAAATAAAGTAACAGCCCACAGTAGAAGAAAACAGACAGGTGGTTGAACGCATTAAATGTCTACATTTAATGAAAATAATCCCAGCAACCACCTGATTGATTTAGAAATAAACTCAATACCTTTGTGTTTTTGGCACTCAATGCTCTGCTGGACGATACACAAGCGATCAGTATTAAAACTAACCCATTTGGTCAGTATAAAACAAGGAATGCCCTCATTCTTCTATGCTATAAGGGTTGTCAGACCATATTCAGTAATTCCTAAAGATGGTGGTGTGGGAAAATCCCAGTAGATCAGCAGTTTTAGAAATACTCTGACCAGCCTGTCTGGCACCAACAACCATGCCGTGTTCAAAGTCACTTAAATCAACTTTCTTCCCCATTCTGATGCTCAGTTTAAAATTCAACAGGTTGTCTTAAACTTTCTAAATTCTAAAAAAAATGCATTGGGCTGCTGCCATGTAATTGGCTGATTAGATATCTGCAGTAACAAACAGTTGAACAGGTATACCTAATGAAGTGGCCAGTGAGCGTATATTATTATATATTATATATTTTTGTTATTTTCCTTAATCTTATTAACAATGTTGAATTTTATGGTGTCTTATATGGTGTGGATTAATTTTATATACATGTTATTGAGAAAGTTTTGCTTTCTTAAGTTATCTTTTATTTAGTCTATCGATTATTTGAAACATTTGCCTTCCAAGTGCATACATGAATACATGTTCCTAAAAACACTAGACCTACTGTGTGTCTGGAAGAGTAATGTATATCATAAATTTTTATTTTGTTACTATTTACAAACTCCTTGAGAACAATCCACAAACTTAACTAATGTTTTTTTTTTTAATTAACAGATTGTCCAAAAAAAATTCTGTACTCCCCATAGCTACTTCTACCACATACACACACACACACACACACACACACACACACACACACACACACACACACACACACACGCATAAAAGAATGTTTGAACACAAGAAACAATTCTAGAGAGGGGATAAAAAACACCATAGGAGGGTCAGAGGTCAGTGGATTGACCTGACCCCAAAGGAGTTGACCTGTAATGTTTTCAGTGGAGATAAGGCCTGAATGCATCCTGTGTGTGACTGATAATATGCTCAGGGGGACAATGTGATACAGAAGGACTTAAAGTCTTGACCAACAGGATTCCGGAGGTTCTTATAGATGTCAGAGATTTAAAGATCTTTCAATTGTCAGGTAGGGGTTGGGTTACTAATGAGGCATGACAAAGCAAACCCTCCCCCTTTACAGATTTTTAGGTTTTAGGTACATCTCCTTACAGGTTTGTAAGGCTATCTACTAATGACTTAAAGGCTATTATAATGTTGTAAGATTGTCTACTTACACTCATACTTGAGCCATCATGTACACTGCACAGGCCACTATGCTTAAAGTAGCCTCTTTGACACCTATAGTCCATTTGGTGATCAATTTATCTATTTACAAGTTTAAAGGCATCTATGCCTTTGGTTTAAAGTTGTGATTCTGGAGCACAGATGGATGTAAGTTGAGTAAACAAAAGAATGAAAAGAAAAGCTGTAGTTAAGAGGACAATGGAGCTTCTTTCAAGCCCTGAGGGGGTCTGCAAACACGGCATGTTTCCCAGGATTAACAAAAAACAGAAATGTGAACAAAAAGAGCTTCAGTCATGTTGTTGCTTATTTTATATGATTACTGATTGATCAAACTGGTCAAACCAAGCCTAATTCAATTTTACTGTAAACACACAACTGACGATTGGTCATTCTGGCTTGCATCAAACAAAGACAAAATTACAGGAATTTAATTAATTTAATTAATTTGTAAAAATTAAAATGATTGGAATTGGGTTATAAAACGTCCAATAACTTATTAAAACCTGGACGGATAGTGCTAGACCGCCAGCTTCATGAAAGAACTAGTCTGATGAGTCCCGATTAATGATATTTTAGAGTGATGGGCGCATCAGGGTAAAAATGGAAGTGCATGAAGTGATGCACTCATCATGTACAAGCCCCTGGAGGCAGTGTTATGATCTGGAGTCTCTTCGGTTGGTCAGGTCTAGGCTCAGTAAAATAAAATCAGCTGATGCCCTGGACATACTGTACTGAATGATTGGGTTATCCCTTCAATGGATTTTCTTTCCTGATGGGATGGGTATATTCTAGGACTCAAATTGTGAATGAGTGGTTTTCACACATGAATTACCACCATGATGCATCTTACAATCAAATCTAAATACCGTCAAATCAAAAATTCATGTGTGACTTAAAATATTTTGGCCAGGTGGTGTGTGTTTGAAGGTTGTCCTGTAGGACTCCTGTTCCCTAAGACAGTCACATGATATAACATTCTATAACTAATATTTTGCAACATTTTCTGTTTTCTGTCATTTACTATCATGTTGAAAACCTGTGTGATGTGACTTTACTTGAATGCTGAAGAAAGTATTATTATTTTTGTATTGGGGAAATGGTATGCCGTGACAAAAACCTACGGTATGTCAGTATTGCAATTTCATAAATAGTTCTTTAAACAAATCATAACAAAGATAACAATATTTTTGATGAAGTAGACAAGCATGATTATATTAGAAGGAAAGTATTAATTGCAATTTGTATGATATTAAATGCAAATGTAATGATGGTCACATATTTTATTCAGTTTTGCAGCAAAGTCTCTTGGTCTTTTAATTTATGGTTATGAAATCCATTTTGTGGTTCCCTTTAGCTGAAAATCTTAATGTCTTTTAAGTCTGGGGCACTTAAAGAGCACCCATTTCACCAAGCTGCTCTTTCTTCCTGCCCCTCATGAATCATCTGTAAGGAAAAAGAGATTCCATAGCTCTCAAGTTGTGTTTCCAGAATATCTGGCACAAACAGTTCACTTATCTATTTAGTCGGCTGAAGTGTATTTTGGGGATACATCTCAACTACATTAACCCCAGATATACAGATACATTACAAATTGATACATTCATAATAAGAGCATTAAATGCAACCTCATATTTATGTGAAAACTAAGGGAAGGTTCTATTGATTATGATTAAGTATTTTTAGTGCATCATTTTTTCCACATTATGTGTTATAGTGTTAGACCTGTGTTATGGATTTTGGGACCTTTTATTGCATGCTGTTTGGAGATATTGGACAAGACACATTCACATTCACAAGTACTAAGATGAATATTTACAGCTTAAAAGTTTTACAATTGATTAATTATTTAGAGTCTTCAAATATTCATATTCAGTGTCTAAATTAAATGAAATCTTATTATTCTGTAGGATCAAATACTGTCACTTAAGGTTATTTATAGGCAATTCTAATAATAATAATAATAATTAAAAAATCCTATAATAATCAATATTACATAACAGATAAATGCCAGTAAACTCAGCAAAGAACAACATTTTTAAAACCTAACATTGTTCCACTCCATTTTAACCTTGAAATATCATTACTTCATTTGTCTGAATGAAAAATGTTTGAATGTTTCACCAGTAGATAAAAAAAAATAATCTTTGATAGAAGAATATTGATAATAATCTCCATCAATAATTTTGTTCCTTGATTCTGAGATACAAGAGCAAACTACTTACACGTTTACTTGGAAGAAAAATGCTTATTCCTCAGGAGACTTGGAATGTGTAAATTTATATAATTTCATGTCTTATGTGCTGTCTCCTCTCTGCAAAGCAGTTTTCTCTATCAGATACAATGGAGAATAAAGGAGTGTATATTGAGATTGCTGAGACTGTCTGCTGTATACAAGTGGACCAAACTACCTGTTGACAGGTGAGAACTACAGAAATTATGTCCAGACTCCATCATTTTTGTTGTTTATTCTTCGTCCTTTCATCAGTTAATGTTTATTAAATTCTTATTTATCACTACTTATGTCAATTTCAATTTGAAGAGATTTCAGTCACTTTCTTTGGAAGGGTACCAAGAAATTTGTACACGTGTGTGATATGGTTCTCCAAATATTAGCTCATGTCTTAAATCTTTGCCAAAACATGAATCAGAACATAAAGAGGCCAATGCCATTTTACAAGTATAGTGTATATTTACTTCTTGCATGATCAACTGCTATAAATGGTCTATCAGGGCTAAGTGCCTCCTCTCTCTCTTTTCAGGATAAAAAGGAAAGTTTCTTTCCAACACAAGGCTTCCTTATTGGTAAGTGCATCAGATTATTTGGTTTTTACAAAGCGAGATTCTGTGGAACCAATCACAACTGTAATGACAATGGTCATAAGAGAAAAAAAATCAGCCACACACCTTAGCTCTTTGCAGTGATCCTTATCTACCTCCCAGGGTTTTACAACTTTATGCATATTAAATGTCAGTTCGAGGTAACCATCCATCATAAAAGTCAATGTTCCTAAGAGTTGTTTGCTTTTAGTTTCTCCTAGATTAATATTTTCACAAAGCTACAAACATAAAGCAGACATTCCTGACATATTCTCTTGCCTTTGTGTTTTGATGGCAGGAGTCCAGAAACCTGGGCAGGTGTCACTGGGTTCAGTTTGGTTGTAGTAATAAATAAAAAGCAGTATCAGGTGTGGTGCAATTCTCTCTCTCTCTCACTCTCTCCCTATCACCCGCTCTTTCTCTTTCTCTCTAGAGGGGGTAAACTCACTCTCAACCTATCTGTATAACAAAATTACATAAAGTTATAGGGCTTATATAGACATACAGTATACACACCCTGTCTTCTGTTTGGTGTACAGTGGTCAAGCTACTTGACTGTCTCTCAAATCCAAAACATTGTACATATTACAAGTCGCAACAAAGCCTATGAATATTATACATTTTTGGAGTGACTATGATAGTATAAATAACTAACAGCAATTTATAATAAATAATTAAGCGATAACAAAAGAGAGAGTGCTGTTGTGCTGAATATCAGCACGGCTGATATGTGACAGTAGGCACGAGGCTGCAGCTCACGTGATGAAGATATCACAGTAATGCTGCTTATTCAATACAACACGAACCTCGAGAGTCATATTGCTTTTATACAATTGTCCCAAAACACCACATATTATCAAGGGATTTAGGATTCAGCCTTGTGTTAGAGCAAGTTAATTTTATCGCTCACACGAGCTGTGAAAAGAATAAAACAAACAGTGCAATGACTTAGAAACTACTAAATAGATGTAAGTGTTGTATAGGGTGACAATGGTATCAGATGTGTTTTATTGCTGAAAATGCTTCTGCAACTGGTTTTGAATGTGGGTTTTGGCAGGCAGCTGCTCTCCCCTCTTTCCAGTACCGTGGACCATACTGAGCTAATTTCTCCCATGCTGTGACTGACAGTTAATGTAATTAACGATTGTTAAAGCACCTGTTATGTGGAGTGATTACATATAGTTAAACGTCCCAGTTTGGTGTGAATTTTTATGAATCAGCCTCTCGTCCAATCAGACTACTCGGTTGGAAATAACTGTTGTATAAAGTAATATACAGGGAATCAATGTGCTTATTCTTCAAACAAAGTTTCAACAGAGATTTCAACAAATATTTCAATTCAATAAATATTTTGTATTTTTTTCCTAACAATTAAAGACTAAATAAAAACAATAAAACAAAAGACTATTTTTAATAAAAACAAAAGATTAGTTTTTTTATTTAATATCTATGCAAATACATGAATATTTAACTATATAAAGTCTCATTTGCATGAACAAATCTCATTTTAGTTTTAAGATTTAACATCCAATATAGATTTTTTTTATACTGTGTTCAATTGTAGTGTCTTGCCTTAAAAAGCAGAAAAAAAGAACCAATAAAACTATTAACACCTTGCATGTGCAAAGGATATGTTTTTATTTTCTAATATTAAGTTTCTGGTTGTGAGTCAAGTTACTAAATTTGCCTTGATCTCTTAAGAATTTTTTTAAAAAGCATTCTGCATATTATATTAAATGTTTTGATCCTCTAAGATTTTCACCTCTACATGAAATGAGACACATGAAATGCATTTTGGGATTGCAAATACTCTGTATATTTGAGGGGTGTTCAATATTGGAGGGGTGTTCAAGTCAAACTGGGACTTTTCTCATAAATAAAGGTATAAAAAACACATTTACAGAAGACATAGAACCCACTGAAAATGTTCCATTGACCATTCAGCAAGTGGAATGCCTGATGCTTAAAAATTGTGGGATAACTTGTCACCAACTTATGGAAGAAACACATTTGTCTGTGGAAACTGTACACACAACCATTCACGAACAACACTTGCACATTACAGAACCTCAGTTGGGAGTTATTGCGACATCTCCCATACAATCCTGATCTCACTCCATATGTTTGGGCGTACGTAAGTGTAGCATGGAATTATAATTAGAAATAAAGGGAGTTTTTACTCTCATAACTATGTTATCAAAAGTCCCGGTTTGACTTGAACGTCCCTCGTAATAAATGCATTTATATCTATCGAAATGACTTTCGGCACTACATGGAGTTGGTAATATTATTGAAAATTAATTACTTATAAAAAGACTATAAATCAAGTGATCATCATCTTCCAAACTGCTGTCCTATGTGAACTTTACTTTGATTAAAATTGTTTGGTGCCACTTTGTCTCTTCTTTTAGGAATTTGTTACTGTTTACTTGTGTCTCTTTCTTTGTAATTCTGTCACGTTTCTTCCTAAAATATTATAATGATCCCTAGCCATGTGACTAAGTATGCCTTTCAGAAACATCCAATAACTATGGTTACTGGTAACTGCATTACTCTTAATGTGATCAGGGTCTTAACCTCTCAAGATCTCAGCCCTCTTACCAATAATAAATAATTAAAACTGGATAAGTTGGTAAACAGTGGGTTTATATACTGTTTTTAAAAAAAGGAGAATAATTTCTAAAGAGGTCATTTATCTGTGTGCATATAATTTTTTTAGAGAAAAAAGATGTTTTAGACAGAGACCCTCAATCAATTATGCAAGCAAAGTGTTTCTGGGGTTGCTGGAGGTGACCAAGGTGGCAAACAGACAGACAGACAGGCACTACAATAAAGATTTTGCCCCACCTGTGTTGCTCTGCAGTCTCACTATCCAGCAGCTCCATGTCACACACACTGCAGCGCTCCCTCTGGCCCTCATGCTTTGCACCTGCTGTGCAATTGCTCAGTTTGCTGAAGAACTCCCGCTGAATGAAGCTCTGGTGAAAGAGACCGCCGTAGGCACCAAAGTCTGCAGACATAGCCAGGGTGGGTGGCAT
The DNA here is from genome assembly GCA_028565275.1 of Leiocassis micropogon. Taxonomy (NCBI): domain Eukaryota; kingdom Metazoa; phylum Chordata; class Actinopteri; order Siluriformes; family Bagridae; genus Leiocassis; species Leiocassis micropogon. Next base: position 11,660,415 of record JAOVVA010000052.1, on the reverse strand, counting down.
GTGCAGAGATGAAGCCATGGATACAGATATGGGCAGCATGTTCTCATTCTTATGGTTATACAATGTTGCAAGATGTCTCTCAGCCAGACTGGCAACGTTTGCTGGTCCCACTTGGCTGGCATCTCCATGTGATTCAGGAACACCATCAGTGGAATGGAGCTCCCTAGCACTAGTGATGACGGTGCCTCTAGTGGGGGTTCCCGGAGTGCCTCTGTGCTGTTTGGACTCGCTGATGCCATCTCCATTTCTAGAAGAGCTACCCTCGTGGCCGTCCTCCTCATCCACTTGCATCATTTCAGTCTTAATCTTTTCTAGCAATGGAGAAGAGTTTTCTTGGGGGAAAGCGAGGCCTTGTTGAACAGTCCCTGCCAGGAGAGACTGGCCAATGCTCATCAAACTTTCTACAGCAGCCCTCGTGGGGCTGATGGTATTAAGGCCCAGTGGCGCTGACACTAAAGGCTTCTTGTCAATCATGTTGCCTATGGCCAGTCGATGGCGGCCAGGAGAGCTGTAGTTACCCTCCTGTATGGAATGTTTTTTGGACAGAAAAGTGCTCTTTAAATACTTCATCCGACGCTCATCATCATCTTCTGTGCCATTCTCATTTGTGTTTACGTCCATGTCGTTCTCTTCAGATGACTGAATGGTCTCCAAGATCTTCAGACACTGCTCCTCTAAGTACTCGATCTCCAGAATCTCTGCAGCATATAGCAGGTCATCTAAATCTTCAAGTTTAGCCTGGAGTGTGGCAGTGTAGGCATATTCCAGGATCTGCTGGAAGGTCTTTGGTGAGAGAAAATCCAGAGTGTAGTGTTGGCTATTTCGATGGAACAGGATCTCAAACATCTTGCTGACGCACGCCAGTACAGTTCTGTGGGCATGGAACTCCTGGCTGTCCACCATAATGACCACATCGCACAATGTCCCTGACAGACGCATCTGGTTAGCCTTCTGCAGGAGACTTGCCGGGTGCCCAGGGTTTTGGAGATGGATCACGCCCATTTTAGTCAAATCCATCATAGCAGCATTAACGAAACCATGTCACGGCTTTGTCCTCTTGCTTCTTACTTCTTTTAATCTGAGAAGGATTCAAGGGAAAGCTGTGTTAACCACTGGGAAAGGTTGTCATACAAGATTAAAAAAGACTAAATAAATATGTTCAAACTTATTTCAGCTAGCTGTAATGCATCTTGAAAATGATTATATAGAGCTATAGTTTTTAAAGCATTTTATGAACAGTTACACAATAAACTGAAGTAATAGTAGGGCAGGCATATAATTGCAAGCCACTGAGTCATTATAGTGTGATATATATTAATGAGGGTTAAATTAGAAGGATGCGTTTTAAATAAAGAAAAACGTGACTCTAAAGGCAGCAAATCAACAGATGTCTGACACCCTGGTCGGCTTGATTATGTGCACCTAAAGTGCTCCAATCTCCTAAGAGAGATCTCCTAATTGATTTCCCTAAGACAAACCGAGATGACTATGAGACGATGACCATTATTATTACAGCTCAACGCTCGCTCAAATCTATCTCGTCGCGCACGTGCAAAGAGAAACCGTAAACACGTCGATAACAACGCCGTAAAAGTATCCCCGATGCCATTTCAGAAATAACATCTCGTTTCCAGATGTATGCTTAAAGAAGCAACAATTTGCATGCCATGCCACAAGCAGAAACGTGCCAGTCCCATCCCATCCTTATGCATGGGTCTCACTCTTCATTAATCACGCACAGAGCACCAAAACACAGCGGAGATGATAAACGAAGGTCGTAATCTGATAACTGACACTCGATTATATCGGCAGCAGCACTAAATCAACAAGATCACCTGCGCTCGCGATGTGGCGATGGCACCTGCCTGACAAGTTGCAATAAAAAATAATAGTGATAATATTACTAATACTACTAATAATAATGTAGCACTGTCTACTTAATTTGATTTCACTAACCGCTTGTTTGCTGTAGACATTTTGTAAAAAAAAAAAATAAAAAAAAAAAAGTAATTAATTACACTGAGCTGGTGTTTCGCAAACGCCAAGCGCAAATGTTTCGTGACTTTAATGTAATCAGGTATTGTTATAATAATCTCGGACTCTTGTTGGCGGTAAACAAACAGGATAAAAAAAAACGTAAAAGTATGCAATAAAGGAAGAGAGTAACTCCGGCTTACCTCTCACTGTCCGCGTGCGATTCAACAGCTGTTTATTAAGGCGTTACGAGCGCAGCGCGCGAGCGAGCTGGATTCACAGAACCCGCTTCACGCGCACGGAGTCAGTGCGCGGCCAGCCAACCAGCGGCGCGAAGTGACGTCAGGACATTGAGTCACAATATGCGTTTAAAACGCGGGTCTGAGACGTCGCGCGGGACTGATGGGTCATTAACGTGGACTTTCGCGTGTGTCTCTCTACACTGAATAGCTGCGATTACCAACCGGACCGAATGTCCCAGTTTTAGGACACACGTCTATATATGTTTGCGGACACGCACTGTAAATAAATCGGGTCTAGTGTCGGGATCTCTCTTTTTCTTGTAGAAGTTAGGAAGGTTGTGTGTAGTCCATGTGAACGAGTATAACTTTGTAGTCATGTGTCTGCAAGGAGCAGGGGCTGCTTATTTCTCATACCCATGGTTGGATACACAACAAAACTCTTTCATTGTCTATACGGTTTTATCATGTCTACACGGTCGTGGGGTGGGGGTGGGGGGTCCTGAGTCACAGTTTGGACTGTGGAAGGAAACCGGAGTACCAGAAGGAAAGCCACCGAGCACGGGGAGCACATGCATTCACACACACCCAAGGCGAGAATTAAACCCTGTCCGTGAAGGTCCAGGGCGACTGTGCGAAGCACTAAGCCACAGTGCCACACAGCAAAACTCCCAGTGTTGAATTAGATATCTAACTGGCCCACAAAAAAAACTTTGAAAGTGTTTAACACTGAAAATTTTGTACACAATCCTGCTTCTTCCAGGTGCAACAGTGTTTCCGTGGACACAGTCTGGGACTGATTAATGGACAGTGTGGAGCCGGATCGACAGATTATTTTTTAATTATTTAAAGTTAATTAAAAGAAAACAGCCCCTTGACCCTTATTTGGCCATGAGAAACATATTTAACGCATTTTTGTGCAATATTGTCAATGACATTCTGTGTAATATTTGTAGCATGTTGCCCTAAATTACTTATTATTTGGTAAAACATTATAAGGGGACCCCCACACAAGGAACCTAGGGGACCATAACCATGTTAATGCTTAACCCTAGTGTTGTTCATGGTTTTACATACTATGTACAATTTCACGTGTTCTCCACATCCATGTTGGTTTCCTTTAAATTTACCCATGTGCAAATGAGTGTATGAATGTGTTTATAATCCTTGTGTGTGTTCCTGTCTCAGGAAACTCAAGCTCAAAAACATTTAGCAGGATAAAAAGTTACTAAAGATGAATGAATGTATCACTTCAACAGCAGGGCTTCACTGGGTTCTAATAGCATGTTACTTACTGGCCATACACCACTGTGCTTTTGGGCCAACAACAACCACTATCAAATAGCATGCAGTTTTGTACAGCAGGAAGAAGGAGACACCTTCTAGTTCAATGTTTTTTTGTTTAGTGATTTATTTTATTTATATTACAATATTTATATTATTCCAGAACAATACTGAAGATTTCAAAACTGTGAAATGACACATATCGTATTAGTTAATTAGGTAATTAAGTAAGAAACAACACTACATGGGAAAAATCCCATGAAAGAAAGACCAAAATTTACCTCTACTGTACAGGACAAATACATTTAGCGTTACCAGCCTCAAAAATCACCAATTAACAGCACCTTAGATTAGAGTCATGATGAAGGCTTTACAGAGCATACGTTCTGTTCAAAGGAGATTATTGCACAATTCAAATGCCTTCAGCATTGGTTTACAGTATAAAAAACACTTATTGAATTAAAAGGTGTGTCCAACCAAAGGTGTAACTGGTATTTAATTGCCTGAACCTGAGTACAAAATAAATATTATTTTGTTGGTTTGTATTTTTTTATGTTTCATTCATAGAATTTAGGTAAAGTGACCAGACTTGTATAATTGTTTTGTTGCTCCACTGAAAGGTTTCATCAGTGCTACTCTCTAGGAAAATATATATTACAGGACTTTTAAACCATTTAGATGGCTGTAAACCTTTACAACATTTCTGAGAAGATTTATTTGAATTTTATTTTATGGCATATGCAAAAGTAACTTCAGTGAAATCCAGAAGAACATTTAGATCTCTACTGAAGAAGCCAAAAGTTATGATGGCTTCTGAGATGAGAAACCTAAAGATGAACCAGACTCAATAGGAAATCAATCCTCTTCTGGTCAGCATTCGATTGTAGGAATATCATTAAAATTACTCATGCTCAAATATACTAGGTGGCCTAAAGGTTTGGATCCATAGGTCAAGAAGCCAAGATCAAGTTTAAAGAAATGCTTTAAAATTCAAGTAACTTCTCTATTAAAGGTTTCCTGTTAATAAGAATGAGTTTGGTGAGAATGAGTCTGAAATAAAAAGAAAATTCTTATGTAGAAAAATGTATATAAAGTAAAATGCCTATGGATACAGACTTTTGAGCTACTTTGTATATGCTAAAACCACTCTCTCTCATGCATTTGTTCTCCATACTACTTTTCTTGTACTGTGTCATTAGAGGCCTGGACCATTTCCCGGGGGACCCAGGGCACTAAGCTGGGTACAACCTGGACAGGGTACCGACTCATCTCAGAGCACAAGCATGCATACACACTCACACAAACACGAAAGAGCAATTTGGAAATGCCAGTTCGCCTAATCTGCATGGAAACCGACCAAGCACAGGGAGAACATGCAAACTCCATGCACACAGACTAGAAGACAGGAATCAAACCCTTACCATGGGGGTGTGAGGCCACAATGCTAACCACTATGCACTGCCATGCTGCCCTTAATATGAAACCGAACAGTTTTAAGTGTGTTCAAATGATGTTTCATATGAATATCTGTTCTTTGGTACAAAATCTGGCTCACATTACCGCTGTAGAAGCAATGAAATTAAGTGGCGGCTATAAACTGCTTTTGGGAAATGCAGGTTTTAAGAGAATCCATAGAAGCAGAAATAGTAGACAAGCCAGAGCAGTAGAAGTGCATCAGGATGTGGTACTGGCATTGCATCAGGCAGCCGGAGTACATAGCCGGAGTACATATATAGCTTGGCATATATTTTAGACTCTCATACATGTTACTCTCTGAGACTCTCAGTACCTTTCAGCTGGTTGCATACTTAATAAAACAGCTTCGAACATTTGGAAATATCTTACATGCTACAGTGATTTTGGTGGTTCTTTAAGGCCAGAGTAGCAGTGTGAGTGGTCACAGTAGAGTTCTTTAGATCCTGTGCGCGCGTGACCTCTTCAACCCTCTCAGCCCGAAAATCTCTGATGCAGAAGAAAACACCTAGCAGACCTATTTTCTTTTTGTTCGTTTCGGGGAAGACAATCCCACGCCTCAGTTCACTGAACTCAAACAGCAATCATGCCACACAGCTCATGAGAAATAGACTATCGTATGAGATGATCAATGACTTATTCAAAGACATGACTTTTCAAAGTCTTTTTTGTCACAGCTACAGAAGTCAAGATGCCACAGGGGGAATAAAATCTGTCTCACTGATCTGTTTGGCAGCAGTGGTGGTATTCTGATGCAATTCATTTCAAATTCAGTAAAAATATTTCGAATATCGGCTTGGAGAAGAATTAAAAGAACTAAAGCACGCCTAGATACATTTGCCACGCGGGTCTTGTAGTGTTATCGCATTTAACTGAGTTTAGTGTTACTGATGCGTGTAACATCAGTGGTTCTAAAAGTAGGGTCTAGGACGCATATCCAAAGAGTGTGCGATACATATTTTAATTTCGTTAAAACAGAAGAAATTACATCACTCCACCATACAACTTATTATTAAGTTTCTATACTCATTCATCTGATCAGTTTCATTAAATGGGTTTAATCCAAACCTCTAAAACAATTAAGCCGATAAACAATGCTAACTTGCACCTAATGTGTCCTGTAAGAAAATGATTGGGGATTAAAGCACTCCATGGTTCTACTAAAATTAAAATAGTTAAAGACCCCTGCTTTAACACTGTGTGTCGTCTAGCACAAGACAGATTTTCTACACTGGAGAGGCAATTTTGGTTTCACAAAGCACACCAGCGACATCTGGTGGTCATCACTAGAACAGCTCCCAATATTTCCCCCCAGACTTTTAAACTGCATGAAGTTGAAGAGTCAAGATCAAGAATACACACTGAACAGATATACAGATCATCAGCCATACATTCCTCCCAGCACTAGATGTATAAGCCTATGTGGGGATCAGGAGCCTTGAGTCTTGCATGCATCTCAAAAATAAAAAGGCCTAACAAGAACAAAATACAGACAATTAGAGAAAGCAGACTTGCATTTTTAATTAGTTTAATCAAAATGTGTTAGAACAACACAACTTATGACATGTTTTTGATGTTTAATGCACAGTTTTACTCACTGTCCTACATTACTTTCTTATAAGAATCCATCTCAGAAATACAAGGTACACTATTTGGTTAGACTGGTTTTGAGTATACTGAAAGTGGGGAAAATAATAAAAATTTATATATACCTTGAGCACAGATAGTTACACATTTCTTATTTGTACCCCAGAGACCGAATATCTGCCATTGGATGGAAATACTGTATATAACACGCTGAACACCAAAAAGAAAAAAAAGAAAAGAAAAATCAACCTACACACAGCTCTGGGCATGCACGTATAGATCAAATCTGCCATCTGTGCCCTACACTTCTCCTGGAACATTAGTGATGGGCAAGCAGACATTCATGCAATTGGTAGTAGAGAATCAAAAACACTTTAAATGACACTTTAAAGGAGTGTCACATTGATCCTCTTTTACACAGACAAATGTCAGCTATTAATTTACATAAATGTTATTTCAAAGTAAATTCAGCTACCTTTTTACCATTAAGCTATGCAGATATTCTCAAAAAACGTACAGTTTCCACGAACACAGTGCACAAGCTTGCAGTCAGCTGTGTTATACAAACGTATAAAAATGGTCCGATTTCTCTTAATTTAAAATTTGAACTAGCACGTTTTAAAGAAAAAAATAACTTGGGAAAATCCCAGTTCTCAGAGAAGCATTAAGAATATCAATAATAAGCATGTGGATGTGAAACAACGGAATATAACTTAATGTGGTGAATAGAAGGCTATTCATTCACTGCATTTTACTGCATTATATGTAGTATAGTGGATTTTACATTACATCTTCAAACACAGTTGTTGACAAACAAACACAAACAAGAAAAAAAGAAAACAGAATGTAAACCAGATTTGCAATCAAAGTATTAAACAAGACTAGCCCTCAGAAGACAGATAAAAAACCGAAGTAATTTCCATTTCAACAATGTAATTCGTAAATAAAATAAAAACAAAACCTAGCGAATCATTGAACATGTGCTGGGATTCACCTTAATGCAAGATGTCAGGTTTTCATAAACACACCCCTGAAAAAATATTAAACGCGAAATTTGCAGCCAACTCACAAAAAAGAGCAACAGAAACACTTTAAGGTTTTACTTCATTTAACAAAAACGACAGCGAAATGGAGAAAAAGGGCATACATATATTATGTACACCAGATTTCAGTCTTAAAGATGTACAAGCTTCTGATGCGCTTTGTTGTTTCAGAAACAAAAGCTCATTAAGGGCACTGTAGAAAGAACATTTGCGCGTTCATCGTGACGTTGCCGCTTTCGTCTTTGGGCTTGCTGGATCATGCCTTACTCTCCGAGGCGTTTGTCTGCGATACCGCATTTGGTTCTGCCAGGGCTTCCGGCTGGACCTTCTTCTTCAGCTCGTCTTCCTCAGCTCTAACCTCCTCCTCTAGGAAGTTTCTGAAATTTTGCAGGCAATTATTCATTATAAATAAGTATGAAACCAGGGCAAATAGACAAATGTACTGGGATTGCAGGAAATAGCAAAAACAATACAGACTAACATACTAAGATGATACCTAGTGATTATTTAGAGAGAGACGTACTCGTTTTGCGCAGCCGACAGGTGAGTAGTGGCAGCTGTAGGCAGAGAGTGTAAACCGTCCTGTGGGAAATGTGCAAGTGATATACCTCCATCTATTTGGAGCTCAAGGTCCTCTGAGGGGAGAGGGGCACCACCGTTCTGTGGATTGGTGACTATCGTTCTGGGCTCGCACGGACTTCCTAAAAGCATTGGCTCTGCCTCCAGATCTCTGGCTTCTTTCTCTGTGCTAAGAGCAAGAGAAGGTGGAGCCTCAGAGTCCAGTTCTGCAGATTTAATCTGATCAGCTGAAGGGATACTGGTCTGGGAATCAGCCAGATCGACTAAAGGAGGATCAGATGCAAGGAGTGACGCGTCTAAGGGCTGGGAGGAGGGCTTAGGGGTAGATTTGGGCTCAGAGGGAGGAGCTGTAACGCTGGAGGTCAGAGTGGTGCTCTCACTAACAGGGCTGCCTTGACTCAGATCAAACGTGTCAGTGACTGTGTCTGAGTTGGTGGCCAAGGACAGAGGCAAGTCCACCACGGTCGACGTGACATCAGTTTGTCGTCTGGTAGAGCAGAAGAGGATGGAGAGAGAGAGAGAGAGAGAGAGAGAGAGGAAGAAGGAGAGAGAAAGAGAGAATGAATTAACTGACACTACTCATTTCAAACATGATGAAGCCAATACCAATAAAATAATGACTGTAATGTCAGTTTGATGATGCAACTACTGTCAAAAATGGTGTTTGTTGCTGTACAACATAAAAGAAGAAAAAAGAAATTAATTGAAAGAAATAGTGACAAAAACAATCTAGATGAAACAAGTAAAAGGAAGTGCAGTAAACACTGATATAAATACATAAGCAAGCATATTAAAAAAATGTAAATACTGTAGAACCAAAAAAAGTTGCAAGATTCCATGTATAATAATCATTTGTCACATTTTGAAATTCAGATACACACGGTTTTTTATACCTGAACATTTCTTTTGCCTTTTTGTATGGGTTGTGAGTTTGTGCAAGTTGGCCTCTACTTTTAACTAAAAACTTACACTCTCACACTACTATTCTGTGGGAATACACACCTGTACACATGTA
>JAOVVA010000052.1:11625618-11648974 GCA_028565275.1 Leiocassis micropogon | reverse complement strand
AAATTCGCAACATAATTCCTAACTTTCAAAAAATTCTTTTAGAAATGCGTTACATTATAAATATGATTAATTTACTGGATTAGTAAACCTTCTAACTCTTAGAAGTTTGAAATTATTTAATAAACAATTGTGTTTCAATTAACATGGCTGGACAGTCAGCTCTGTGGGCTGTGTGTTTTCTTTACTAGGGAATTAGTGAGAAAAACAACACATTTTACTTTGGCAAAAAAATAAATGAATGAATAAAGTATAAAACTAACATATCATGTTCCAGTTGTCAGCATCATACATAGTGTTTAATGTTTTTTTTTTTACCCAAGTTCTGTTACCCAAGACTAACCACACCCTTCTATTCAGCTGAACTGCTAAAGCAAACTTATGGTGGTGTTGGAGGGTACAAGTAGGTAGACTACTTATTTGTTTGCAAATATAAGTACAAATGTCACTGTAAATCCACTATAGCCCATAAGTAAGTACTAAAAGACGATGGGGAAATGCTGGTATAGAAAAATAATCAATGATAAGGTGGTGTGATGCAGCCCAACATTAAGTGCTGTTACTGTTACAGCGTTACAAAGCCCTGACACTATGAGACTCCATCCATCAATCAAAAAAACCTTCTGACAAAAACCATCAACGAAACATGAAAATACAGTACCAGTCAAATGTTTGGGTTTATTTTTCCACATTCTAGAACAATACTGAAGATTTACAAACTATGAAATAACACATATGCAATTAGGTAATTAAATAACAACAACAGTCAGTTGTTATTTTAAGACACAAAGGTCAACTGTTCTGGAATAGTTCTTGCAAGAACAATATTGTCAAGTATATTTGCAAAGAAACCAAAAAAACCCAAAAAAAAAAAAAACCCTTAGCTCTGCTGCACAGGAGAGAAGTTTATTTAGAGTTACCAGTCTCAAAAGTCTCAGATTAGAGTCGTTATGAAGGTTTTACAGAGCATAAGTAGCAGACGCATCTCAATATCAACTGTTCAAATGAGATTATTGCAATAGATAGAATTTTTTGCAATTTTGGATAGAACCAGTATTATTTCACAATGTAGAAAGAAAGAAAAACCATGAAAGACCATGAAATTAAAAGGTTGGTCCAAACTTTTGACTGGTAGTGTATAGTATATAAACAATTACACTTTAACAGCATATATTAATTTGTTCATTGATAGAGTTAGATTATGCAGATCATCTGCTATTCAAGTCCTAGGAATGAATTGTTAAAGACATTCTAACATTTGAATAAGTACTTTAATATAAACCTTTAAAATAATAATTATAGCAGGCACAGATTTTAGAGCATCCATTGAAGGAAATGAATCAAAACCATTTAACCAATCAGAAGGAGGAAACAGTGTTGTGATACAAAAAGGCCCTTTCAGAAGGGTCATATGACTGACATGTATCAAGCAATAAAAAAGAAGAATTTGAAATTACTGGAATTGCACTGTAAAACTAAATAGACAGTTGTGGGTAAGTGGGGGAAAAGCCTTCAATTTCTATTCTAGAGCGAATGGGTATTGTATGTCAGGGTAAAAAGGGTAGCACCCACTGTACAAGCCTCTGGTTTCAGTGTTATGATCTTGGATTGGTTCAGTTTGTCAGATCTAATTTCAGAAACATTATGTGACAGTAAAATAAGGTCAGCTGATGACTAGAATATACTGAATGATGAGGTTATCACATCATTGGATTTTTTTTCTTCCCTGATGGCTTGGGCATATTCCAGGACTCAAATTGTGAAAGAGTGGTTTTGAGAGCATGAGGAATCATTTTTACGCATGAATTCTCCACCATAGTGCACCGTAATCAAAGCTAAAGGCATCAAACGAAATGTGATTTATATTGCAAAAGCAATCCATTTCAATACTTTGCGACAGACAACCTGATGTAGACAGGTTCTCAGGCCCGTCAAAAATTTTTTGTGTCTGTAAAACATGTTCCACAATAGACAGAAATTTTCACTTTTCCTGTGGCAAAGTAGCAGAGAATTGTCAAAATCTTTTTGTAAAAAAAAAAAAAAAAAGGGAAAACAGTTATGATGGTTATTAATACATCACTAATAACCGCACCAACGCTATAGCCACCTAGATAACAATAACTAAACTCTAACATTTAATTTACAGTTAGTTAATGAACTTTATATGGAACATAATTATGTGATTACAAGCACCACATGATGAACTGTAATTTAGCCAAGCTGATAAGCAGCATACTGGGAACTACAAATCAGCCTGTATTTTTTTAAATAGTAGCTATGACATTTGTCTAAAATAACATCATAAAAGCACTTCTGCTAATATTACAGAGCAGGACTACACCGCGTCCAACATACACAACCGAATCTGAAAAATATAGTCATAAGCAACAACGTGTTGTGTGCAGATGGAAATCGTTTATGTTCTGTTTGGGTGGTAATGGGAAATGGAAAAAAGCATGTCAAGCTCTTTAGACTGGAGGCGTAAAATAGTTGAAATTGAATGCACGCTCTGTCTTCTCTTCACAGTCTGACAATGTCTCATATCTCCTCTCTGCTGTTTTTCCCTCAGCTGTCTCCATGTCAGACTCTGTATCCGACTTGTGCCTTTTTACTTTTTTCTGTCTCTGCTTTACGACTGAACATCAACAAGACTATTAAATGTTTTGTCCCCCCAAAAATAGTAATTCATAAGAGTAAACAGGGCTTTTAATTATTTCTAAAGACTGTCGTCTTGTGGTATATGCCTAACAAGTTCTTAAATAAAGCATTGACTTGATTGACAGGTAATTTTCTGCAGCTAACTGGGTTTAACACAGGGCTTAGTTCAGATTGCATCAGGTACCACTGAGGCTGTCATTTAAAAAAAATAGAAGTTTGTGTTTGGGTTACTAATATGTCATGTCCATGTGCTGTGTGCCAGAGCTGGAAGCCACTGAGGCTTGAGTAGTAAAAAAAAAAAAATGTAGCAAGTAGGTGATATTAATCTTTAAAAAAAATATATATATATTTTTTTATTGCTGTTCACAGTTGCAGCAAATGATTGTCGCACCAGGACTAATTTCATAAGCTCTAGAGTCTTCTCTCATCAGCCACATTTCCCTTAAAGTAGATTAATAATATTATATTAATAATAAAAACTGTGGGATGCCAAAACTCAGTCTGTCACTCAGTGGGTGTGTCAGAGGGTTAGCTGCTACAAATTCCTGCTGACCAATGCATAACTTATAAAACCCAAAAGCAAAAAATAATAAGGAAGAAATAATTTATATTAAATCTACAGTATAAGTATTTATTTAAGTTTTTGCAACACATACTGTACACTCATCATCCCTTCATTAGTAACACCTATCGATGTGCAATTAACCAAACAGTCAATCAGGTTGCAGCGGCACAATGCATAAAACCATGCAGACGCAGGTCAGTTTTCAGTTAATGTTCTGGGAGGATGTACAGTTCTATTTCTTTTAGTAGCACAAAACAATGTACCAGCAAACATCAGCAAGAAATAATATGACAGAGATGTCAGGTGTCATAATACATTTGCAGATTTGGATCTAACAATGTGATCTCAATGTATTAGACAAGATTCGCCACAACTGGATGATTTTAGTGAGCCTGTGTCCACTGTCACTGTCACAATTCTGTGTACAGTAGCTTTCTGCTGTTGTGACATATCCTCCTAAACATTCAGTGTTCTAAGATTATTTTTCTGCTCACCACAAGTATAAAGAATTGTTATATAAGCTACCTTTGCCTTCCTATCAACTCCAACAAATACGGACATTCTCTTCTGATCACTCTATTAGGGAATCCAGCAGGTTGCGAGGGTTTCTTAAACCGTTCTAGAACCAACAACCAAGCGGTGGCTACAGTAAGTCACTAAGACGAGATTTTTCCTCCTTTCCAATGTTTGACTGATCATGAAGAGAAACTCTTGACCTGTATGCATGGTGCTGCTACAACATCATTGACATATTGGGTAACGTGCTTTATTTCTAATAATGTGTACAATGTTTTTTTTTTTTTGTTTGCTTGTTTGTTTTTTCATTTTACTTTAGGATTTCATTTTTTTGTGGGGAAAATAGCAGCAGCTGGCATTAGTAAAATTCATGAAAGGATGTTCAGTGAACTGAGGAAAAGAAAAATGAATAAACACTTCATCTCCTTACACAAGTGCAGCCTTTCCTGCCTCTATGTCCTTGCCCTTTGGACCGGTCCTGAGTTTGCCACAGATACACATGAGCAAGCCACACTGGTTGACAAAGTAGCAGGTGATATCCACGACCAACAACAGGACCGAACACACTATGATGACCATCCCAACAGTCAGCCCTGTGCTGAGGCCCGGGCCATCCTCCACGTAGTCTAGACAGAGAGACAAGACAGAAAATGATAGATAGATAGATAGATGGATATATAGATAGATAGATAGATAGATGGATAGATAGATAGGTAGATAGATGGATAGATGGATGTATAAATAGATAGATAGATAGATAGATAAGCAAAAAAAGCAATGACTAGGAAGTCATGAATTACAAATCATAAAAATGTTATGCAATATAGTAATTATTACATTTATATTTTCATGGCATTATTATTTAACTTGTGGAACTGGCCTCATGAATTTTTTTTTTTTATTATTTACCTTCAAATATTCACCTGTGATTCTTGTGCTAATGTTATGTTTAATCATTTATTATATTTTATACTATTCGTGACAAGCTTCTGCCTAGGTTCATCTCTGAAGATGCTTCATTTCTTATTCATTGTATTTTGGTCCAGCATGTCTCTGAGAGAACACACCAAAGTCAGAGGTGATAGTACTCCCTGACTCAGCTGGTCCTTTCAGTTGGAAAATTGAGCTGGTGAAGCCTTTCTAAAGATGTTTTATTTCTGTTGTTGAACACGCTGTTCTAAAAGTTCTTCATATCACATGAATAAACAAACACAAATCTGAAGATCAAGCCGGTCTCCTAGCTACTGACTCATCTTTGGCGAATCTCGAGCACTCATCAAAGCTAATTCTAATTCTGCATTAAGGCAGATGGCTGTGTTAGTTTACTTCCTACATGAAAACAAATGTCAATATCAGTTCATCTGTTCTTTATATTTTATTCTGCCTTTTTAGCAATATTATGCACTGGCAAAAAATATTAAAATAAAATAAAATAAATTCATCTGTGAGATGAACTTTTCTCACCTACTTTTAATTTCATCAAATGAAATTTGTCTGTTTATCTATTAAAGACACTCTTCAAAGGTACAACCAACCTTTATAAATAATAGTTTATAATATTTATATTACAAAACCATTTCAAATCATGGTATGAAAAAGAGTTGTGAAGGAAAGAAAATGCACACAAGGCTTTTTATGTTGCAATTACAAAAATATTAATTATAATAATCTGATCATTTTGATGAATACACATTTCGCCACACATTTCAAACGTATTTCCCTATTTATTTATTTTTGGATTTTATAAAGCTGCTTTCCAACAAGGATCACTGATAAAATGGTAATATAAATAAAAGTGAATTGAATAATAATAATAATAATAATGTCATATATTTTACATTTAATATTTATTTAGTGTGTACAGTTCTATTTCTTTTAGTAGCACAAAACAGTGTACTTACCAGCAAACATCAGCATCAAATAACATGACGGTGATGTCAGTTGTCATAATACATTGTCAGGTTTGAATAAAAACAGCGGTAACAAAATTCAAAGTAAAAGTGAACAAGCCATTGTACTGGGATCATACAGATGATACTGAATGACGACAAAATGATAATACAGGCAACCGGTTTATATAAAAAAAAGTATTTAATAAATCCAGATATGCACATGCCTAGAGGGTACATGCCGCTGTTTTGCCGTTACTCCTGTAGATTCACAGAAAACCAGTCTGAGTTGCAGATCTCGGAAAATGTTTTTGATGACAAAGTCTTTCCGTAAAGATCATATAATGTACAATTTTATACAGTTTGTTCAGCAGTTAGAAAATTAGTTAAATATGTACAGATATAAGCAGGACCAGATTTGTCGCTTATAAACCTAGTTAAGTGCTTTCTATTCCCTCTTTCCTGTACAGCGTTCTCGGCTGAAAAGAAAAATTGTGCTCTAGAGTACAGATATGATCAATAGATACTGAGCTGTCTGTTTTGTTAATTGTGTTAATCCACACTTCAGGCTCAGTTGTATCAGCAAGAAAGATCAAATCATTAGCAAAAAAAAAAAAAAGTCCAGCCACGATACCCTGAACACACACACACAAAAAAAACTCTCACATATAACATTATCAAAGCAGTGACAGCAGGAACAGCGAGAGCACCATTGGAAAGATGGTGCACATCACTGAGGAGCTGCCAAGTGTGACTGAAGAACACACGCATACATGCACACACACACACACACACACACACACACACACACACACAATGTGTCAGAAATACACATTCATTTAGATTGTATGGGAGGAAAAAACAAATTAGGCACGAGGATATTGTAGAAAAAATATATTGCATGTGTGGGAATGTGATGATCCATCCATATCCAAGACCAGGCACAATGACACACAACAAACAGAGAAAGGAAGAGGGAATGGGAGGGAAAAGAGAGAAGAAACAAGAGAAATAACAGTCAAAACCACAGAAATAAAGTTTGGAAAAATAACCAAAAAAGTGCACTGATGCTGCGGAGGAAAGCAGAATGGAAAAAGCAGCCAAGTTCAAAGCTGACGCATGTGAGGGTGGGAAACAAGGTGGCTAATGTGCTGATATCAGGTTGCCTTCCTTTAGAGCAGTGTTCATCACATACAGACCTGGATTCTGAAGCATTAATAAATCATTCATAAAGCTAATTATATCTGAAAGGAAATAAATATCACAAACACAAGTGAAGAAAGAAAAGTGAAAAAGGGAAACAAAAAATGGGGGAAAGAGGTGTGTCCAAACTTTTCAATTAGAAAGTGTGTCCGAACTTTGACTGGTAGTGTAGATTAAAGTAAAGAAATTGGAAGAAATGTTTTACTGTGGCAGGCTGCAAAGTTCCTAAAGATACTATTTTACAATTGTACAACAACCTCAGAAGAAATCTCAGAATAATACTACTTGTATTAACCTAACTTCACATGTTAAAAAACATGTAGGGCCAAAACGCCTTAAAAAAAAAAGAAAGAAAAAATCTAAACAAAAAAAGCACAAATAAATAAGTACCAGGTCCTTCATAAATTTAATCTGACCCAATTCTGTGGGAGAACAGACAGAAAAAGAAAAAGGAAAGAAAAAAAACAACACACTATACTTATGCAAGAGTAGACATAAAACAGAAAAGGGAGATAGGAAAATGGGAAAGAAAGAACACATCAGAATCAAGACTTTCACAAGCTAAAATCCTGGTTAGAAAGGAGAAAAACTCTGAACTCAGCAGTGTTCAACTTATCCAGGCCTTCGGGTGAAGAATAAAGCTCTAAAAGGAAGCAGAGGGCTGGACATGACGGATGACTGCGGCACCTGGGCCCTGTTCCACCAAAACCCTAAATGAAGTGTTGCTGATAAAACAGAACTCAGAAGCTGAATAATTCAATGGACTGAAGATAAAATCTCCAAAACTCTAATTTGTGACTTCTGAGTAAAATGACAATACCTGCTATTCCTTATTGTAAAGTGTGTTTCGTATGCATATTTATCAGCATGTTTATCACAGACAGTATTGTACATATGAAACAATAAAAAAAAGTAGTTGTTATTGTAGTAACAATGTGCCTCGTTTAAAAATAACCATGTTATATTTAAGGGTTTTAACTGATCTGCTGCTTCATCAAATTCTTGTCAATATTATGTTTACAACACAACTATGGTTTAAATGCATGGCTTGAGCAGTTTATAAGGTTCTGTGCTGTTGTTTCCTGTGTTAAATATAATGTCACGTTATACAGTATTTGCTTTGAATAAATACTTGTATTCCTCTGCTTTCTGAGTGAAACAGGGTTTATAGACTACAGGTAGAACTGAAGACTCAGCAGTTTATTTGCCCTTTATGGACACTTATTACTAAAGTGAATTATGGGTTTATGCAGGAAATGTACAGTACATATGCAGTAATGTATCAAAATTATAATAAGGTGCACAGGCTATGTTAAATTTATTCAGATATGCTGTAACCAGTTAATGCAGACCAGGATTACTATTTAAAATAAGCTTACATTGAGAAGTGATATAACTGCACAAAATCACTAGAGGTTCGTAAAAATGTGGTTGCAATGCCTGTCTATTAAGCAAGTAAGTGTGGTGGTCTGGAAAAACCCAGTGGATGTTGCTGCGCTTAAATTTGGATTAAAAAGAGCTGAAATTGGACAGCTTCTACCAGCCAGAGGCTTGGATATATTCTTGTATTACACATCTAAAGACCTTTAACTCAATATCGCAGTGTCTTTTCATATGATACTGTATAATGTTATCAGTAATTGCTGCTGTTCTCTTTGAAGCTTGGAGTTTATGGAAAATGTATACTGTACATATAGTATTGTGCAAAAGTTTTGATGCACCACTTAGTTCTTTATTTCAAATAAACTGAATGATGTAAAGTCAAAAGTTTGTACAAGTTTGGATTTATTTTCTACATTCTAGAATAATACTGGAGATTTCAAAACAATGAAATAACACACATGGAATTAGGTAAAAACAACAACAATTTGTTGTTATTTTAAAACATGAAGCTCAGCTGTTCTGGAACAGTTCTTCAATGCCTTCAGCAGTAATAAAAATCATAAAAGACCATAGAATTTGAAGGCGTGTCCAAACTTTTGACTTGTAGTGTAGATTAAAGTAAAACTGGAAGAAACTGGAAGAAAGTTTTATTGCGGCAGGTTGCAAACTTCCTAAAGATACTATTTTAAAATTGTAACAACCTCAGCAGAAACCTCAGAATTATACTACTTGTATTAACCTAACTTCACATGTTAAAAAACATCAATCTAATGTATACTGTAGGGCCAAAACGTCTTTTATGCTTGATAATCATCAGACATTCGGCTCAATGGCCAATACATTCTAGATTTAGTCCTCACTTTACTGTAATAATATATTCCAGTAAAGTTATTTCCCTAGCTTTTGGAGCATGGCGGTGGAAATTTGTGTTCATTTAGCCACTAGAGCATTATTGAGATCCGGCACTGATGTCAGGCAAGAAGGCCTGGTGTACAGTCAGCATTCCAGTTAAACCCAATAATCCATGGAGTTAAGGTCAGGCCTGGGTTTTTGTACCCCAAGTTTGGCAAACAAGATTTTCATGCTTCCAGCTTACACATGCACAGGGGAATTATAAAATATTTGAGCCTCTTGGTTCCACTGAAGGAAAACTGTAATGCTACAGCATACAAAGACATCCATAATTGTGTGCTTTAAACTTAGTGTGCTTTAAACTTTTGCTTTAAACTTAGTGGCAATAGAAAGCTACATACTACAGTATACGAGTGTTTGTCCACAAACTTTTGCCAAATCTTGTATTTTACCATGATGACAGAACTGTTACTAATGTTCTAAACTTGCCATTTCAACTAAGAACACATTAGTTAACAAATTTAAAAATGCAAGTGCAAAACTATCTGGAGATTGTGAATCATATATTTTAATGTTTTATTTATTACATTTTGAATAAACTGCAAAATAAATGAAGATATTAATTAAATTTAATTATTGGTGTAACATGTTTAACAATAGAATTTGCACAAATCAGATTTTAAGAAATATGGATATGGCTTTAAATCTCTAATGAGCAAGTCAACTTCCGCATGGATCGAAAAAAAAAAAATCTATTTAAGATCTATTTAAGAATCTCTACAGAATCTCTAATCTCTAAAGTCAAAACTTTATATATAGTAGAGAATGTCTAAATTTCACAGTGTGAAGGGTTTTCCCAGGCAGCCACACACACATACTGTCCTGCAGTAGTGCAGAAGGATAGCTGTCGATAGCGTGATCTGGTGTTAAATAAAAATGTCTTAGTACATTAGTTCTTTAGACAAGCAATCTAAACCTCACTCTAAACGTATCTTGATCACAATACCTTTTTTTTCCCAGAGATGTAATTTATCCTAAGAAATTACCTTACCAATTGGATCAGACAACAGATTCAGTTAGGCTTCAAAAATCTCATTTTTATGGACATCCCTGTGGAGGCACCTACAGATATTTGGCTGTGTGAGTCTCTTATTGGCATGCTGCTCAAGAAGCAGCAGCAAGAGCATGAGGGGTAAAACAGCAAAACAAACGGGTTTTGGATCCCATCCACTTTTTTCTTGCTGGGCCACAGAACACATACACTGCCTGGCCAAAAAAGTCACCATTTCAGAAGCATCAAATTATTGGCCTGCATCAAGCAAAGAGAACATTAAAATGACTGGAATTGGTTTTAACTGTCCAATGTGTTTTAGTAAAGTGGTTAGAAAAAAATCATGATCAGCATGTCTACATTTGGAAATTGCTTAGAGACTAAATTGCATAAAAAAAAAAAAAAAAAAAATCTATATCTAAAGTAACATAATTTCCACACGTACAGTGTAAGGAGAGTTCACAGTCCACACGTACAGTGTAAGGAGAGTTCACAGAATTGTGACTAAACAGCTCTGTATTCATGAGAAAACCATTTGTTATTGAGATTAATTTGAAAAAAGTCTTGGAAGTATTAAGATTGGACTTCAGAGCAATCATCTGCTCATCATGTGGTCTAATGCGTCCAGATTGACCCTGAGTGAAGGGGGTGTCAGGGTAAGAAGGAAAGCACATGGAGTAAAGCATCCATCATGCATAGTGCCAATGTACAAGCCTCTGGAGGCAATGTTATGATGTGAAGTCTCTTCATCAGTTGGTCAGGTCTAGACACTAACATTATGTGGCAATAAAACAAAGTCAGCTAATGACCTGAAAATACTGAATGACCAGGTTATCCATTCATTGTTTTTTTCTGATGGCAGAGGCTTATTGTGAAATTCTGAAAGCATGAGGAATGATTTTTACACATGAATTGGCCACCACATTTCGCAATATAATTAAAGCTAAAGGTAGTCGAATGCAATATTAGAGTTAGAAACGTTTTGGGGGGGATCAGGCAGTGTATATTGAAGCTTCCTACAGCTACTGAGCTATGCCGATATTAATAAATATAGGAAAAGTGTTAATAAGAAAAGCTCTCAGGACTGAGCTGCACCAGATGCTCAATAGGTTGAAATGAGTCAAGTGAATCCAACTGTGACCTCCACTCATCTGACCACACTGAACTCTGCTCGCTCTATGGTGCTTCGAAGCTCCGATTTGACAGAAAAATGACTCTCAGTAATGACCTGGTCTCAAAGGGGTGCACGGTTCCACTGATCTACTTCCCTGATGTCGCCGGTGAGAAATGAAAGAGTGACCAAATGATGCAGCAGGGACAGTGACTCAGACAGTTTTAACAGTGCTAGAGCTTCTGGACATCATGAGCAAGGTCAGTAATAGACGGAGTCCACTCTGAGACCCCTACAATAACTTGATGCTCCTCTTGAGTTTAAAGAACTCTCATAACAGAGAGAAAATATTCGTTTATGAGACATTCACTACTTTATTAAAAGTATAAATGATGCCCAAACACCAAACTAATAGACGAACAGTTGTTTGCTGTGACTCAGCATTCATCATAGTGCAAGTGGCCAAAGGGTGAGTGAGAAAAAAGGCGATTTCTCACTGCATTCATGTACTGCATTGGTGCTATAACAGTTCTGAGTCAGCCGTTAATGTTGTGCGTCAGTATGTGTCAGAGCGAGGGATGGATAGACAGACGGATGGATGGATGAATGGTGAGGAGGAAATGGGGCGCAAGAGAAAGAGGAACTCACCTGGTGTGGTGGATGGCACAGAGGATGTGCGGAAATTCAGCGAACCAGGCTGGGACTTGCCCTGCTGGTTCTCGGCCACCACCGTCACGTCATAGTCAGTGTTCCATTCCAGGTCGCTTAGGAGCACGTGTCCACGTGTGCTCGGAACACGGAGCTCCTCTTTCCAGACCAAATCTGCTCTCTGTATTAAGCACAATCGGTGAGTCAACGTGCGAACCCAAAGGTCTACATTAAAGCTGTTTGCTTAAAGTTTGGCATGTTGTTATTACATTTTTCTCATACATCTGATTTTCCTTTTTATCTAGGCTTTCATCAACCATTATGAAATAATGAAAATTCTAATTGGTTAGAAGTAGTCATTCATTTTTGATAACAGCATGGCTTGGAAAATAGTTTCACCTGTGAGCTTTATATTAGAAACCTTAATCGAAACTTAATCATATTATTATTATTATATATTAATTATAGCCTTTCTAAAGTAACAAGTTACATAGAAACCTGGGGATGTTCCACATTTTTAAATCTGTTTATGTACTGTACAACATCTCTATGGAGAACACTGATTTAACTACATAATCCGATTTTAAAAAGTCTTCAGAGCAGAGGGCTTGTTGTTTTTCTTAGTACGATGACAAGCTGTAATTTTTCAAGAGAAATAAGAAATGGCTGTTTAGAGCTGTTTGGAGGTAAGTAATAAAAGAAACTAACTTGGTGCATCGATGTTCAGCAACTAAAACTACAAATAGATACGGTATCAGCCTTCAACTAGTAAAATTATATTCATTGGCAATTTGCTGTTGTGTAGGAGGGAAAAAAAATTGCATGCCATGCTCTTGGAAAATAATCAACATTTGGTACAGCCTTTAGCGGCATCATGGGTCATTTGTATTATTGAGGTTTTTCTTAGGTAAAGGGTTCACTATGGATTTGTGTAAATTATGTTTTATGGGTGCAACTAGCAAAACTTTAAAATAGTGCAATCCCTTTTACACTCATGCATTAATATATATATATATATATCATACACTTAGCATCATATACTTAGCTGGAACTCCTTTTCAAAATATGTGGATACTTACAGCTTTATAGCGGATGAGGTAGTGTGTGATGGGTGAGCCTCCGTCATCCTGTTTGATCCACTTGACTTTCAGGGCATTGCCTTTGGACTGTAAAGTTCCCTCCAATCTGGGGGGACTGGGCTCCCCTGGAAACACAAAACCGTTAATAATAGTGAGCATACATATTTCTATGTCTGAGGCGAACTCATTTGTGGAATTGCTTTTTTATATATGTTATTTTGTACCAAAAAATGAACACTCATTTTATTTTCTAAGCATAGGATTCTGACGATGATTAAAGAGATTACTTTAACTGCTAAATCACTAGTGTACTGTACTTTACACACAGTGTAGTAAACCTTTATTGTGCTTAATACAAGCTATGCTATAAAGTGCACTTGGCTGAGAGCAGTGCTGTAAGAAATACTAACAATAAATGGATTGCTGTTTACCAGCATCCAGAGACCTTTGGTTTATATGTGTGGTAGCCCGGGAACAACCTTTCACATGAGGAAATCTCATTTTCTATTATATGCAGGGAAATCCTGAAGTTCGAATATTACAGTTTTCATGTACAATTAGATTAAACACAACTTGAGTAGGAATTATTTAAAAATTTTGAATTTTTTAGTATTTTATTTGTTCGCTGTTTGCTTTAATAACAGTGTGCAGCTGGGCTAGCATCAATTAAAGGTGCACCGGAGATTCATCTGAGCACGTGTAACTGAGAATAATCTGACCTTCAGTACAAAACAGGTAACATGGTCAATATTACAAATGGTGATGTACAAATAGTCTACTTCACATCTAATATAAATTTTTAAATGACTTTCTTTGATTTAAATATTTAAAAATTCGAAAACGTTCAGTTTATTTCTAATTTTCAATAAAAATCCCAGATTTTCAATATGATCTTAGACTTCTGGTCTCTGTGTATACGAGTCTGAAAATTGTCAACTTTCCTGAAGTTAAATTTCTTTTTCTTTTGTGTGCATCACAAATCACAAACCAGCATGTTTTCTTATAACTGTCGAAGTCTTGTCAAATTGTTGCTACAATGCACTTACAGAACCTTATGACCACACACTGAGTGTTAGGACTTTCACCTTGTAACCTATAGTATAAAAAGCTTGTAAAGCATGCTACAAAGCCTACTGAAGCTTTTGCAGACATGTGACTACTTTGATGTCAGTCACATCAGGGGATGGCAGAAGTACCGTTAACTGACATTAGACATTTTTCGGTAATTATTACATTTGAGGTGTATTGTTAGGGCAAAAAAACTTTACAGAAAGATTAACTTATCCCTGAAAAGATATACGAATATGTGATTCCTCCAGGATTTAGTGGCATTTGCAAGCCTTAGCTCATCCGGTGCTTCTGTCGCAAATGAGACGATGCTATGGGATATGATGTGCTTTATTTCTTCAGAAAATGATGTGCAGATAACTAATACTGACATTTCAAGCTTGTTAACTAATAGCTCTGGTGGGGGATTACTTTTTCACATACGGCTAGGCATGTTTAGACAGCTTTTTCCCTTAATGAATTACATCATCATTTAAAAACAGCATTTTGTATTTTCTCTGGGTTATTTTTAATATTAAAATTAGTTTGATGATTTGAATTATTTAAGTGTGACAAATATAATTTTTTTTACTTTGTTTATGTCCACACCTGCAGTTTATCAGTGAAAAAATCACACTTTTACACATCTTTAGGCAGACTAACTGTCTGATCACTGTATAACTAACTGTTTTTTATGTCAAAAAAGTTTACTGCAAAAAAACTCAAAACCCCAGGGTTTTTTTTTTTTTTGTGCTATTTTTTATTGTTACCAACAGCCAATGGTAGGGATGGGAATCCCCAGGGGGCAGCTGATATGATATTATCACTATACCTAGGCTCTTATTTCACTTGTATTGCAATTTTGTAAATATCATGATTTTATAAATATACTGATTTGATTTTAATTACTTTTATTCAGATGCTGGTACAATTCTAAACAAACCTAGCAAATAATTTGCTTCTGTCACACAGGATGTTGTGCTGCCTGCCAATGTATAAATAGTTTAGAGTGTTAAACCTGTTGGATTACAGAGAAACTATAAGCATTTAAACCACCTTAAATACAAACATATATATATAAAAAAAAAAAAAAATTATTGATTTTGAAGCCAATGTGGCAAAAATCCCAATACATCACTGAATCTATTTGTTCCCTATCTCTACATAACAGGCTTTTCCAAACCACCACACATATTATATATTCTATATAGGACAACATACAGGTATAAATGTGCAATTTTCAAAGCTTAGTATAGAAGTAAAAAGTTAAAATTATTACCTTTTGGAAAAAAAAGAAACACCTACAATCTCTTGTTTCATCTATACTTGGGTACATGTCAAAGAGACATTGTGCGTAATGTGAGCAGCGTAACCTCTCCTTCACGGACCATCGTTCATAATCTATTAGAGATTAATGATCCATGGATGTTAATTTGATTCCCGGCATTGGTTGGACATTACAGAACGACATTCAAAATAAAACGACATTAGCGATAGCTTCGTGTGTAAAGACGATGCGTGAACAGACAGCAATGAAAAATGAAAGCCTTTAAGCCACATTAACGCAGTGATTAGCTACGCTTGTAATAAAAAAAAAAAAGGAAGAAGCGCAGCGCAGTTAAGCCACACTGTTTTAGGTGAAGCTTTTGGATGACTTCTGCACTTATAGAAGTATTTCCTGTTTGCATGAAAATCTCTGGTGTTGTATAAATACCTGCAGTGCTGAATTAATTATTACAGCATTAACACTCCCAGTGTGAATGAACGCCTACACTATTTATATGTCTCCAGCTGGACTTACATAAACACTGTGTGTGTTAGCTAAATGCCATGGCTGTTAATTTAACACTTGGGATTTTGCTGTGCAAATGAAAGACTTCAAAATGAAGTGTGAGTGCGTGTTTATTCAAGACTTAGCTGTTCTTTGAGATAGAAAAGAAAAAAAGAGAGAAAATGGAGGAAGACCCATCTGTGTCACAAACATACAGTACAGTGGCTGTTTGGGTCCTTTATTAAAGCTCTGCACTAATACACTCAAAATATCTAACAGTCAACACACACTCTATGCCACAATCGTATTTTCCCTTTTGAAATGTACTATGAAATAATAAAATAAAAAAAAAGGTAAAGACATAAACTATGGGCAAAAACAATAATTAATGAAAAAACAGAATGAACATTTATCACAGTTATAAACACCACACAAAATCAATGTTGCAAACGTAATGGTGAAATGAACCCTGTTAATTCTGTAGCTGGGACGTAAATGAGCCATTGTAGCCAAACACTAATAGTAAATTAAGCTTTAATGAAATACTTCTGTCCTCCAGCCCTAACTGTGTATTCAGGCTCTGATTTAGTAAAAGTAAACATTTAGTACTAATTAGTATTTATGCATGCAGAATCTGATTAATGGATCATGCAGCTAGTAAAGGTGTTTCAGCAAGTTTCCACAGAAAAGAATCATGAACGGAGTTGAATCCAAAGTATTGGCATGTGCCATTGTTATGAATAGTTCTGGCAAGTACAGGTCTCTAAGACATTGCCATAAATGTTACATTGAAATGAACCTTTAAGCCATTAGGTACATCTCCCTAGTACTGGATTGGACCCCCTTCAGACTTTAGAACTGCCTTAATTCTTTCCGGCATAGATTTAACAAGGTGCTGGGAACATTCCACTGACATGGTAGCATCACATCCCAAAGGTCCCCTTTGAATTGAGATCTGGTGACTATGGAGCCCATTTACAGTACAGTGAAGTCATTATCATGTTCCAACAAACCATTTTGAGATTGTTTTAGCTTTGTGAGATGACAAGTTATCCTGTGGTCATAAAGGGATGGACATCAACAATACTCAGATAGTCTATAACAATTGGTGTTGGTACTAAGTGGCCAATATTGTGTCAAGAAAATATCCCCCACACCATTACACCGCCAGCACCAGACTAAACCATTGGTAGGCAGAATAGATCCATGTCAAATTCTGACTCTACCAACCAAATGTCGCAGCAGAAATTAGGACAAGATTAGGAGAAATCTGCAATTGCCCAAGTTTGGTGACCGAATTGTAGCCTCAGTTTCCTGTTCTAAGCTGATACTTGTGGCACCGGTTGTGGTCTTCTGCTACTGTAACTCCTCTGCTCCAAGGTTTGACATGGTATGTGTTCAGAGACACTCTTCGGCCTAATTTTCACGCAGAGAACTGCAGCTCTCTGAATATTTTCTCTTTCACCAGACGATTTTCTGTAAACCCTAGAGATGGTTGCGTGTAAAAATCTCAGTAGATCAGAAGATTCGAAAATACTCAGACCAGCCTGTCTGGTAACAACAACCATGCAACAAACAAAGTACTAACCAAGCATCAGAATGATTTGTACTTCAGCATATCCCCCTGACCATGTCTGCATGCCTAAAAATATTGAGCTGCTCCCATGTGTTTGGTTGATCAGAGTTTTGCGTTAAAAAGCATTTGAACAGGTATACCTAATGAAGTTGTAGGTGAATGTAAAGCTATAAGATGCATAGCTGTATAGTAGATGCCAAATCAAATAGAAGTAGAAATGAATGTATGGATAATAAAGAAGATGAGGCTGAAAAACCTTTTTCAAATCGTCTGTTTAAATGCTAATGGTATTAGAGGTGCAAATAAATATCTAACATAAAAGCAACTTGATAAGTGATAAGTACTGGTATCAAAATACATGATTTTAATAGTTTTTAACCATTTCTGTTATTCATAAACAATTTTAGTGGATTTAGTGGATCGTGAAAGCTTCTAATATTTGAGTAACAGTTAGAAATACCATGCACTACGTAATTTGCACATTTTCCCAAACGCTCATCAATCCTGAAGTGACGTGCAGGTTTAGTAAATCACACTACATTATTAGTATTCAAGTATTTACATTTATGTAACGTTTATGCTAAAGTGCCTCAAAGTGCATATTTATTAATGCAAGTAGACAAAAATCTACTTGCATGTACTGTATTTTTTTTATATGTATGCAAACCTGTAGTAAATCAAGGGCATACATTAACATAACCGCAAAATATGGGACAAATATAGCATTAAATACGTCAAACCATTCCATTACACTGCATGCCACAGCAGAACATATTGATTTGCTAGAGGGCTCATTTGCATGTTAAAGCCTTGTGAGATCTCAGCACTGCAAAGACCAAAACTGAAATAATGATTAACAAGAGATATATTCTGCAAGTCTGCAAATAGTACAGGAGGAACCGATACCAATATGTATCACCTCTCAAACCGGGGCTGCCAAAATGTTTATAGCAGCAGTAAAAAGGAGAGAGGATGTTCCTGGGTCATCTACCCAGCACTGCCTCTGGGGAATTGTTTTCAGCTCCAGAGCTTTTGAAGTAGTTTTTCATGCTTGGAAGGACAACGCTAAATCTTTTTATCTCAGCCTCCATATTCTCCTCGGATAATATTCAAAGCAGTCAGAACATAGTGCTCGCTCAAGGGAAGTGTGTCAAAAAACTGGAGGCTAGATAAATTTTCTGAAGTTGAATGAGGAGTCATAGTTTGGCTGTAAGGCATTGGGAGGAGGGAAGGAGGAAGGAGGAGGTTGGGGAGGGGGGAGGTTTGTTCTAAGGAAAAATCTAAATTCAAAGATCCGCCTTTGTTAATCCTACATACTTGTGAGAGCTGCAGAGCGAGAGTTGAAGAATTTACCTTCTGTTCATCAGAGTGGATGACATCCGTGACACCATACAAGCCACATGACAAAAGGCACACCATACACACGCACATGATTGGTTGAAAGGAAATCGGAAGAAGTCACATGGAAATAAAAACAAAACAAAACAGATGATGTGATTATGGACAAGCTACACAAAGTCAAGGTGTTAGAGCCAGTTAACACAATTACACAAATACATGAATCACATAAAATAAAATGTAATTATAAGGGTGCATCAATCAAAACACTGAAAGCAAGCAGTGATTTCTCAGATTAAACCAGTGTGAATATTACTGAGTAAAAGACAAAAGATCAGAAGGGATTAAAGGTTAAATAAATCAGAGGTCAGAGTCTGAGGTGGTCGACTGCTGGACGGGAATCCAAAAACAGACCCGGCCAAGAAAGAAGAAACTGAACTGAATACCTAAAAAGGACTGTACTCAAGACAATAATAAATATAAAAATGTCTGAAGAAGCTTTGAACCAGCCTGTAGTTGATCCTCTATTATGACTTATCCAATTATGTGCACTTTTGGATATTGTTTAGCTGAGGGAAGCTCTATCTATAAGAGCCTTTTTCCCCCCTGAGTTTGATTTCTGTCTCAGACATTTTATCTATATCACAGACAGATTTTTCATTACATTTTCCCCACTCTGATCTGACAGCATAGCTTTTCTAAAAAAAGAAGTTGAGCAGAGTTGAAAGACGAATCATAATCTCTTTGATCTGTCTAATACACTGCCTGGCCCAAAAAAAAAAAAAAAAAACAATTTTAGCTTTTTTTGGATTGATTTTAGCTTTGATTGCAGTACATATTCAAAATTGCATTGTTTCAACAACTTCATGCAACATCACCTTTATTTCCATTCAGAGTTGCTTTAATAATGTTGCAGAGCCTAGACCTGACCAACTAAAGCAACCACAGATCATAACACTGCCTCCAAAGGCTTGTACTGTGGGCACTATAAATGATGGGGCATCACTTCTTAGTGCTTCACTTCTTAGCCTGATGTACCCTTTGCTCTGGAGTAGGATCAATCTGGACTCATTAGACCACATGACCATTTTCCATTGTGCCACAGGCAAATCTTTTATTAGTTTGACTAACAGGTGGATGTGTTATGGCTACATAGATGTTTAAACCATTCCTTTGAGTTCATTGTGAATATAGAAATGCTCTTTTTCAGACTATTAAACATAGCTATGATTTTTAATGTCTTTTTTTTTTTGTAATGGAGCTCCATCAAGAGTGATTTTCGATCAGTCATTTATGATTTTCTTACAACCAAATTTTTTTCCCACAAGGTTGACAGCTCAGCACTATCCTTCGAGGTTTTAATAATGCTACAACCTCAGGATACATTTTCCAACATAGTTATTTAAGAAATGAGAAGCTGCCCGCTGCAACTCTAAAAGAATTGCTGGCAGCTGGAACGTATTAATCACTGCAGTAATTATCCAATGAAATGCTCTCAAACTGTGACTCGTTTTTTTTTTTGGCCAGGTAGAGTATGCAGCAATAAACTACTCATTAATTATGAAGAATTATAAGGTAGCGCAATAATTCAAGAAATTTGTTTTAACTTAATTCTTTTATTTGTTCTTTGTATACCCTTAAATAATTTAAGTCACTAAGTCGTGATTCACTAAGTATGAGATAAATGCAAAGAATTTGAGAAACTCCATTTTGTACGGTTCTGCACAAATGATTAGCTTGTCACAACAGGGGATCTGAACTGCCTGAAAAATATTCAAAGACTTACACATGAAGTAATTCATACACAGTACAATGCTTAATTACAGAATAAATCAAAGATGTGAAGAACACGTTACCCATACAGCAGCTGTCTGTAACCTTAATTCTGCTGCACCTCTTATTTTTATAACAATTAAGTTAATAAATGATCTTTTTTTTTTTTCAGTAAGTATTTTATTCAGATTTGTTTCATCATGCAATAAAAAAGCATTAGAGGACGATCAAAGAAACCTGTCGTAAAGAGAAAAAATGAAAAATGCCATCTAGGAGCATAAACAAGACACGTTTCATAAACTCAGTTAATGTTGGAACACCTCCGAGAAGTTTTAGGTATGAACATCATTCTAAAGAACAGGACAAAACATACATAATAGACTACTGAATAGGACAGCAAGTTTAACTGGAAGATATAAAACCTTTCATTTCAATACATCGATGGCAATTTAATAAAATGCCATTTCAGATTGAAAGGTCGGTGAGTCACTTACTTGGGTATGAGTAACCTGAATGATGCGGTAAGAAAAGAAAGTGGATGAGAAACAAAAAACAAAAGGGATATAGAAAATTATAAAGACTATAAAAGGACTAACATAAAATATATTTTGAACATAAAATGTATTTAGATTTCAGGTGCTATCAACTCTTTACCTTAGATATAGAGACTGTATGAAGTAGCCATCTACTCGTATATATACACACACACGAGTAGTAGATCATATATACTGTATATTTGCACAGCTCACTGCATTTAATGACATTGTGTAATTATTTATTATGAAACCACATGCTACACACATACAGCCACAAGGGGGCGCAAGCAGGTCATAACCTCCAAGACACATGACTTCACCAGCCGACATTCACATACTGTAGCACACTCCTATTCTTTAGAAAATGAGACATCATGATATTTTGTTGAGATGGGTTCATCATGAAAATGTGAGAAACTCATGTGGAGAACAGCTGCACGTTAGCACTTGCACGGACATCGATGTATTATTCATCCATGAATTCACTTAGCCTTAATATCCAATGTGGACATTTAGATGTGTCACAAAGTGATAATCCATGACTGCTGTACTTTTTTTTTTTTTTTTGCAAATACACTGAAAACTGCAATAGTTGCAGAGTCCTGAACAAATTTATTAAGTTACAAACATTTTGAGATAATGATTGCGGTAGACATCAGACAGATGCAATCTGTAAAAGAATCCATCCAAATCATCATATTCAGCCTTAAGGCAAGTAAACGTTTTTTAAGAGTAGAGAACTGATTACATTTTTATTGATCTTCTATTGATTGTTTAAATCAGAGTTTGTGCACAGTTTCACATGTTCTCCCATGTCTGCGCAAGTTAGCTCTGGGTTCTTCTAGTTCTTCTAGGTTCTTTGTAGGATGCCCGGGGCAATGTTCTACTGGGAAACCATGGGTCCTGGCATTCATGTGGAAGGTACTTTGACATGTTCCACCTACCTTTACACTGTTGTAACCTAAGTACACACCTCCATGGCAACGATACTCCCTAATGGCAGTGGCCTCTTTCAGCAGGATAATGCACCAGTGCACACTGCAACATTTGTTCAGGAATGGTTTGAGGAATATGAGAAAGTCCCCAGAACACAATCCAATCTAGCATCTGTGGGATGTGCTGGACAAACAAGTCCAAAATATTCAGGCCCCACCTGCTGTTTAATTTGTCTATAATTTGGGTCCAGATAGGTGTGAACTAAAATATGGCTTTTGTGTGACTCAGAAAAAAACCCACTTGCACTTGGTCATAACTCTTTTTTTTGCCATCCACTTGTCATTTCAGTTTTGGCTCAATTAAGCTTTGCACGCATCATCAAATGCAAATACGTTGTGTTATGCATGCACCTGGTAATTTATGAGTGACTGGCATTCATTGCCATACAGATGGGTCTATAAGTATTTGGACAAGGACACAATTTACATATTTTTGCCTCTGTACACAACCACAATCGATTTGAAGTAAAACAATCAAGATGTGATTGAAGTTTTACAAAAATACTGTATTAAACATTTTGGAGTAACAGCCATAGTCCCTCCAAATGGATGTAGATATAAAAACTTTGCAGTCAATATCGGCAGGAAATCTTGAATCTACAGATGCTACCAAATGCTGAGTTTCCTTGCTTGAGGGGACTCGACAGACTTTGTCTCCTGCTGCTTATTTTTTGCTGCTTGTTTCTTGTTTTTGGGTATTTTTGCTATTAGTTTAGTCTCCACGAAGTGACAAGCATTCTTAATTGGTTAAGGTGACCAGCTCAAACCTTTCAGAACATATACAGTGTATATATATATATATATATATATATATATATATATGAAGGTGTGAAGATTGGAAGGTTTGAAGAGTGTGAAGGTTTAATTAGCAGAGTAATAGCACAGTTTTGCTTAAAATTTTGCAATGCACACAACATTATGAGTATCACTGGTGCGCGTCTCGCTGGCGCATCTTTGACCAAGACAGCAAGTTTTTGTGAGCTTCACAGGGACCATGTACATGGCTGGGCTGTTATAGCCAAACCTTTGGCCACTCATGCCAATGGCAAACGTTGATCTCAATGGTGCCAGCAGCGAAAATCTTAGGCTGTGAATAATGTGAAACATATATTGTTCTTTGATGAGTCCACCTTCACTGTCTTTCCCACATCTGGGAGAGTTACGGTGTGAAGAAATACCCGAGAGGCGTACCACCCAGACTGTTGCATGCCCAGAATGAAGCATGGGGGTGGATCAGTGATGGTCTGGGCTGCAATGTCATGGCATTTCCTAGGCCCAATACTTGTGCACTCAATGGTTCAAACATTGTATCCTGAAGGCGGTGCCATGTATCAGGATGATAATGCACCAATACACACAGCAAGACTG
>JAOVVA010000052.1:11603783-11616751 GCA_028565275.1 Leiocassis micropogon | reverse complement strand
GGTAGGGGTGCAAGCAGGACCCATCAATAATGCAGAGTGTAACTTAGGGAACTGTTTTAGAGTGGTGCGAATTCAGCAGACCCAATCCACTTAGGGCACAGTGTGGTGCGTCACGACACGCGTACACACACAACCCAACATCCCACACTTGTGATTTCTTTTAGCATTGAATTTTTTTTCCCATGAATCTCAATGAGATATAGTCAGCATTTAAATTCCTGATTCTAGCACAGCTTTAAACCAACCTCCAAAAACCGTGCAGGCGTTATGACTAGGGGTGTCACATTTTGAAATCTTAATAACCCTGCATAAAAATATTACAGTTTCACAGTACTAATTAATCATTTGAAAACACACAAGCTGATGGTAAAAATTAAGGGGGGGGGGGGTATTATTATGAATCCTTTTTTATAAAGCTTGTTTGCACATTCTTGTATGTAACAAAAAAAAAAAAAAGAATAATGTGAATATTTCCCTTAACAGTTTTTCACTGGAAAGGGTTCCTGAGATTATTTTCCCTTATAATCTTTAAAAGGAAGATTATCAGTCTTAATTATCACGTTATAAGCTGAAAGATGGAGGGGCTATACAGAAAATAGAATAATGTGCTTAGCCAAAATAGACAGGTTCAAGTAGTCAGATTATGGTCAGCAATGTCATCCCCTTCTGTGCATTTGATAGCTGTTGTTTAGGATAAAACCACCATGGAAAGTGCTGGGAGTGTTTGGAACAGAAGCAGATTGCTCCACAAAAAGGTTTTTCAATGAGGTCCACATCCCCTGCAGGTAGAAACGAAGGCTGATGTAGTGTCAATTAGGAGTCCAGAGAGAGTGAAGGTTGCAAAATGTTTGGGAACACACACACACACACACACACACACACACACACAAAAAAAAAAAACACATTTTAACCTGTACTTAATCTGTCCTTTATTGATCTAAGGTAAAACATGCATTAGTATTACTGGGGTGTCCCAGTTCCAAATGCATCTTTTGGAGAGATTCTAATTGGCCCGTGCCTTTCCTCTTAGAATAAATGGTAGGTGGACCATCAGCCAACATTTTTACAATTTTACCTTTGACCTGATGGTGGCAGCAGACTGTATAAACACAACTAGACTGCAAGAGCCTTTTGTTCTCGGATACACCTGCAAAACAGGTTCCTGAATCATGTTTCGATGTATCCATGTACAGTATCATTGAGCCAAAGCGAATACATGTGTCTCATATGTGAAGAAACTGCTGTGGTAAATAAGGAATTAAGAAATTTCATATCATGAGAGATTATGAAACAGTTAAAAAACAAAAAGATAACGAGAAGGAAGAAAACCTAGCAGTTGCCTTTTCCAGGCAGAAGCAACTTTTCATCAGAGCAAATAGGGTATAAAATTTTTACCATTCCAACCAGTAAGAATGGAGAACCTTTCACAAACTCTTGAAAGAAGCTCTAACTAAAGTAGTCACTGTCAAAAGGAGTACAAAAAAAAAAAAAAAAATTATATCACCTTGCGTTTCTTAGGTTACTGCCTGTCAGGTCATACCCTGCTGTGGTTATTCCATTAAAATGACATTCACAATCCTGGAGCACTAAAACCGGCCCTCGAGTATTCTGATTTAGTCTAATCTGACTGCCTTTGGAATAAATTCTGGACATCTGTATTGTACGAACATTACAAAAGAAGGCAGAAATCAGACCAAGTCCTACATGGGAGAGGATAGAACAGGAACGAGAGGAGATCTGCTGCAGTTATTTACGTGACTGAAATAGAAGTCCACAAGGTGAATATGTTTTCTGGAAGATGACACAAATTGTCAGTTTCTCATATAGGCATTGAGCCAAACACAAACACATAAACACATATCTCAGGCTGTAAAGTGTTGTGTGCTAGTTCCTCAAGTAGTACATTGATATTTTGCCCTTTATATGTCTCCAAGCCATCTCTCTCTTCCTCTCTCTCTATTACAGAGCTGTATGCTGCAACGGTCCACAATGACAGCTCTATTTGTGAACGATTCCAGTCGAAGAGGTGTGTCTGGGACTTTCATTATGCCACTGCTGTCTCTAGAGTC
This sequence comes from Leiocassis micropogon, assembly GCA_028565275.1. Taxonomy (NCBI): domain Eukaryota; kingdom Metazoa; phylum Chordata; class Actinopteri; order Siluriformes; family Bagridae; genus Leiocassis; species Leiocassis micropogon. Next base: position 11,614,682 of record JAOVVA010000052.1, on the reverse strand, counting down.
AGTCGCACTTACATAATGCAGAGTCTCTTTTTAGCAAGAGATCAGCAGCTTCCCCATCTGCTATGCACAACATAATTCAATCTACCCCCTAAGGGGGAAAGCTGAGCCTTGCCCAGTCTGCGTCCTGTTGTTTCCCAGAGTGGCCGAGCAGTGACCTCTGACCCTTGTGCCACCGTTGTAGCACGTCGCAGGACCACACAATGCAACGAGGTACTGTAGTTTAGCCGCTGTATTGAGCGCGCCATATCTCCCATTCTTCTCAAACATAAAGCTCTGGTTATTTATTTGGAATGTGAGAACGGCGGCATATTAATGTTTCATGGCCATAGTTTTCAGCCGAGAAGCCTTGTTTAATAATGCAGGCCAGCCATTAACCATTGCACATGCTGTTGGTTGTTTCACGATTGCCTTGCTTTGCTGGAAGATATGTTCGAGAAAATAAAGAGTCTTTTGCAAGAGGAGGCACAAAAAGCATAAAATATTCAGATATAAATGCACTTGTCACGTTCTTGAAAAAATAAGTCAAGTAGAGGTGCGTATTTGTAACAAACTGAAACATTTTTCACATGTTGAGTTAATACAAGAAATGTTGCCTTTCACAAAACACTACATAACAAAACACTATCACACTACAGTTTTTTTCTTATAAATAGAATATAAGTAAAACTAACTGCATCAAACATCTACAGTGTACAGGTCTGGTTTATGGTTTTGCAGTTAAGTGTATAGAAGATGTACCTTGTGTTGCTCGGGGCGAGTCCAAGAAGCCTGCAGAAAACAGAGAGAGACAAGATGACAACAAAAACAAGCAGTTTTTTGATATTGATCCTCAGTCAGCGCCACAACATGAAACCCAGGCAAACAAAAGAGGACAGGCATGGAATATTTCACCAAATTAGTCTAGCAAGATGTGCTCATGATTAAAAAAAAAAAAAAAAGCCAAAAATAAAAAATTTAAAAAAAACATCCGAAGCAAAGCAAAGAATATAATTGTTGTGGGTTTTTTTCCCCCCACCTTTCTTAATTAGTACTTGGAACATACTGTACAGCATAAATTATTAACAACAATTAACAGTCTGTAGAAAAGGTTAAGTGTTTCATTGTGACTTTTCTAATTCCCTCATTATATTCGAAGTATTTTCTAGCCCACTTCAGATACAAAAACAAAGAAACAAAGGCATGCTAATCCAATAATGAATTGAATGAGATGAACAGCCAAGGTTACAAGCAAGTGTGATGAAAATCAAATCTCAAAGCTAAGCTGCATTCCAATTACTGCCATGCAAATGTATCATGGCTGAAGATGCAGATCTACACAATCAAAATTGCAATAGAAAAATGAAAAAAGAAAAAGGTTTGTTATGATAATGGCGATGTGGGGCTGTTACTCGTGTGGCTTTCGTCTTGTAAACAACATGTTAAGAGATTTGAGAGCCGTACACACTGTCTAGCACTGTATAGGGCATTAAGTAGTGTGCAGCCTCTAACCGAGCCTCTGTTAACCTGGTGGTTATATGTGACAAGTTTCGAAGGAATAAACGAAGAAAAGAGCTCTACTACAAGTCTGTTTGTAATGCAAAGAAGATAAATACTGAAGCGAAAGCCTTCAGATAACCAAAAAAGGAAATAACCTCGTAAATCCATGCATAGTAGGGTGGGTACGTTTTATGCTTGACATATATTTAACTAAGGAATAAAACATGTCCAGGTGTCTTATGGGGGAAAAAAAAAATCAATGACAAGATGGTATAAAGCTTCAGCACTCAAAAGTTGACTCATTTCTTATTCAAAAGTGTTGTATTTCTCTTTTACCATAGCACTTGTTCTTCTGCACCTTCTTCTTAATAAAAAAAAACAACCTGAACAATTCGATTTGAGAATTCAAATGTTGCATTATGAATTTTATGTAATTCCCTTACGAGTTCCAGTTTAAATGCTTGCATTACAGGAGCTAGCAAAATCTTTTCTCCATTTTTTCCAACAGCTTAATATACTAGTTTAAATCATTTTCTCCCAGCTACCAATGGTAGCAAATTCAACAAGTTAAAAATAAAGACTTTGTTACAAATTTTGAATGAGAGATAGCTAGTTTAGTCAGTGACACAGTCTTTAATAGTGGGTAATAGGTTAAGGAATTAGATATGGTTTATCCAGTTTCTAAAAGTACACTAAAATGTTAGTAAATGTTACTACGAGAGGCATTCAAGCCAGCCCAGGACTTGTGATACAGGTTCTTGTAAATGAAGGTGTAAAACCTATTGACATTTAAAGACGTACAATACGGTGATGAGATTCTTAGCTGTAGTTAAAACATTAAAATAATGCAAATGTTTTAAAGAAGACAATTGCCGTGAATGAACACAGGTCTGTGAATGACGATCCCGGCCAAGGTGGCTTGGAGCTCACTGCAGTCGTTTCTAAGAACATTCAGCAAGTGGATCCTCTGATTCTTGAAAATCAATGGATAACTTGGTGCCAACTTGTGGAGGAGACGCATCTGTCCCGAGAACTGTACACATAATCATTCACCAACACCACTTGCACATTACAGAAACTCTGCAGTTACCGTCACATCCCCCGTACAGTCCTAATCTCAATCCAAGCGCTTTCCACATGTTTAGTTCATTAATGGAGTTCCTGGAAGGCCAGCGTTTCAAACGTGAAACAGGAAGTCTGATCATGGCTCCGGAGTACTGAGAAAACTTCCTCCCTTGATGGTAATCCAAGCAATAGTGGAACCTGCCTTAATGAAGCAGGGGATTATATAGAGAAATAAATGTAGTGTTCTGTTATTCTGTACAATCAAAAGTCTTGAGTTAACGCACTGTATAATTATTACCCCAATTTGGACAGGCTTTACACTCCAAGATATCCGCCCTGCTTTTGCTCTCGTTGGCACAAACCCATATCTTAAATGAATATCTTTTTGCTGTGAGTTGAGATCAGTGGTGTTAGAACTATTCATATGACATGCTTACCAGTGGCTGATTTATAGAGCTGCCTCGATCAAAGACAGCTGATGACAAAGTTGTGGCAGTGTCTGAAATTTTTTGCTTTAATACTCCCAGAGTGTCACCAATATATATCTCAAGGTATAAAGAAAATAATATATACCGGAGTTAAAAGAATACCACTGTGTGATAGCAGAGTGAATGTCTCTATCAACAAAAATGAACAAGATATGGAAAGAAAAACAGAAATCTCAGCTTCCAGATATGGATGTAGCTTTTTAACATGCATAAGCTTTGTTCGCGGAGTTTATTTACTGTCGTGACGGCGTAAAACTGTTTGATGCTTTCCAGATGAAGAGCTACAAACCTGTGCCGAGTCGCTGCACACCCAGTACATATTAGCTACCGCTATCATTTAATCTGACATCCAGAACATGTTATCGCACAGACTGTTACAGGAGTCTTATTGGGATCATCTTGTAGAGTGTGACAAGTTGAAATTGCACAGTGTAAACCCAGATTTAGCTTGAAGCAGTATGGCGCTCAGACATGGAGAGTATATATATATATATATATATATATATATAGTATATACTAGAAGCACATCCTATGCATAATATAATTTTTACCTATAATACATGGTTAAATATTATACAGTACTTTGTATAATATGGGTTTCCTCCATATTCTCTGGTTTCCTTCTACAGCATCATTGACTGACTATGTTAAATTACCCCTAGGTGTCGCTGAAGGTGTCTAGACTCCCATTCAGATTCCATCCTTGGAATGGCAACTTATTAACCAGGACAAAGCTGACTGAATGAATAAACACCCCATGAGACCTTTGTCATGTAAAATGAAAACAGCTCATTACATCAAAGCATCTTAGTGGTGTACATATGACCCTAATGCACTGCGGCTTCCTGGAAAAGTCTGCCAATTAGGCTGGGATGTGGATGGGAGTTGTTCAATAACGTACAGAAAATCTGAATTAATTCAAGGAACAGACTGCACCGCCTGGGCGTCAGGAAGACGTCTGTAAACAAGCATGAAATATGAAATCAGTACAAGAGCACAGCGAGGGGGAAAAAAATCTATGTGGAATTTAACAAGGTGAGAGAAGAAAAAATCAAGAATGTTCAGGAAGCGTGCATGCAGATGCCGATACCATCATCAATCATTTTGTTGCGAGGGGGAAAGATGCTTTCATGCATTGCCAGTGTGGGGGTTGTTTCTGAGGTGCAGGAAATACCGCACACTGCCGAGTGGTTGTCAGAAGCAGAGAAAGAACTGGATCAATAACTTTATTTCATCAGACAGGCCAGAGTAGGAGGATCTCTTATCCCTTCTGGAATGTTCTGAGGGTTACATCACTGGTGTAAGAGGACAGACCGACCGACCGATGCACGACAGCGGACAAGAATGATCTGAAAACTTATCTGCTGAAAAACATCATGGGCTGCTATATGAGCCACTTAGAAAAAGATATTTTTTTGGCAAAAAAATAAAAAAAAAACCCAATGGGACTATATCACCTTGGAGCTACCGAAATATCATTTCTGTATGTCCTGATCTTTTAAAAGGCGTAATTTAAACATGTCTCTCTCTCTCTCTATCTCTATCTCTCTTTTTAGAGATATCTCCATCTCTGGCTAGATTTAATATTTAATGCCATGTGTCTGACTTCGGGCGCTAATCTGTTTTACAGGTGAGTCATGGAAAAGTTGACTCAGAGGAGCACAGCAGAGATAGGGGAAGGAGAAGAAAAAAAAAAAAGCCCAGGAGAAGGTGGCTCATGTATTAGTTCTTGTTCACATACAGAGAAACCCAGTTTCCTCTGGCTCTTGATGCATATACTCAAGGCTTTATTACCCGAGAATTCTTCAAGCCCACTGCCTTTACAGCCCTCTCATTTGTCAGGCGCCCTTGTTAACTGGGCTAGGGCTGGAGAAATACGACAGAGGAATAAACCATCTCATTTATTACACCAAATAGCACAAATACAGCTGATGAGCTACGAGCTAGAGGCCTCCTCAAGGGAGAGAGGAATATCCATTTTAAAAAAAGGTAGGGGGAAAAAAACTAGGGGACATCTGACAGGTCATTTTTGTGCAAAAGCAACGTGAACAGGCAATCACATGCATCATGCAGAGCTTTCAGGCAGTTTTAAATGACCATCGTCTTAAAAAAAACAACAACAGAAAAACAACAACAATCCATATGCACGTCATATTACTTAGGAGGAACTCGGAGAGGAAGCTTGCTACTGTGCACAGGGTTCGACATGAGCTGAGCCACTGAAATCCCGCTGAGAGAATAATGCTTGATTTTTCCACCAAAGCGCCCGATGATGAGTGCTTTCGCCAGCAGCGCCACTTTAACCGACTGTGTAGGTGTTGTGCATAGTTTGGATGGCGAGCTTAAGAGACCACAGAGGAGTGACACATTCTGAAAAATAATTAGCGGCAAGATGGCCACTTGCCTTTTGCAGCTTTTTAGCTTCTTTTTATTTCCCTGCTCATTGCAAAACCAGACACTTTTGTGGCAGAAAAAAAAGCTGAAATAAATAAATAAATCGGCCGCTGCGAATTATTTTTCTTTTTACTATGAGAATAATGTGCCCTGTGAGTCCGCACAGGCTGATGAAATTGATGCACATTCAGGCACTTGTCTAAATGGGATCCTACAAACACATGACTGCATGATGGGAATGACGATGGGGTATTTAAAATAAAAATGAAAAAGGAAAGAAAAAAAAAACATCAGGTAATTCATATTGACCCTTTAATAATGGAGGCACAAAAAAGACTTCAAGTGCCATGATATAAAACTGAGTAAGGGTTTAGCAAGAGTTTTAATCACCACTGTTCTATTGTGGAGACAAGACCTTCAAATACATATCTTTTTAATTTTCATCCCGTAATCCCTGATAAGATCGTGGCTTTAGGAGAGTGCAAGAAAATGAATTTCAGCAGCAGGCAGTAACTTAACTCGTCTGATAGTTTATCAGTGCTCTGGCCCAAATCTAGGATTAATGAAGGGGCTCGGATGATTTCGGGCGGCTTTCTAGAGATTCGACTTACTGTACCTGCTGCTCTGATCTCATACCTGATAAATCCTCTTTAGATGCTCCTGCAGACAGAAACAAATCCTCTGTGTAAAAGACAGCTCCGACCTCAGTATACTGTACTACATGCATTTTAAGTAGAGATGAACTTTGGGTTTTACTGGAAATCCGTCAAATATCAGGAGAAGAAAAGGCGAATACCTGTTCTCCCTCGGCAAAGAAGTGCGTCCCGAAGCTCCATGTGATGCTGGGCGTCGGATCTCCCGTCGCCTCGCACGTCAAAAGGATCTGCTCCTCCATCTCCGTAGTGGTCTTGTTTTCCAGGTATGTGATTTTGGGTTTCACTACCAACACCAAATTCTCGGTTTTAGATGTTTTTCATGTGAAGATAAAGCGCCTGATGTCGACAACAAGAAATACAAATAGTTACCAAAAACTCTGAGGCTGACTTCTTCTTCATTACTCCCGGCTTTGTTCTTGGCAATGCAGGTGTAATCTCCTTCATCCAGTTTCTTAACATCCCTTATTGTAATCTCTGAGCCGTCTTCATTGAAGCTGTACTTATCCCCGCTCTCGAGAAGAACCGTACTCCTGAGAAAACTATTGAATATAGAAAAGCAAAGCCAGCTGAAAAGACTTGGAAAGCCTCTGAGAAATTTTCAACATGTGCGTTTATAATAAAAACATAAAAAACATTTGCTTCCTAGTTGGTAAGTCATTTGAATTCTTTTTTTTAGGTAGATAGGAGGAAACAAGGGCTATGGGATTGGGCTGCATTTTTTTGGCAAAAGCAGCAGCACACCCATCGCCCAGAATCAAACAAACAACAACACAACACTAGCCCCATTAGAAAACTGTGGACCAGATTTTTACACTTCCCTTGCAACCTCCCCAGGGAGTTCCACTCAGGAGACGAGAGCTGCCAAGAGAATAAGCATGCTTCAGAACTACTAATGATGTGCTCCTGCTTGCCCTCAACCACGTTGCGAACAAATGTTCTTTACTTTTATTCAGAGGATTTCTCCTCTTGCCTTTGATCTCTTAATCAGGACACACGCCCGCCATGGCGAGAAGTGGCTGGAAGCTGGATGGGGGGGTTCATGAATAGCCCTCTTTCATCAAGAGGATTCTGGGAGATGGTGTAGACGGGCTTACCGCGTCCATGTGATAGTGGGTTCGGGGAAGCCGTCTGCATCGCAGGCCAGCATGGCAGAGTGGCCGATGTCGGCGGTGCCGTTCACCTCGGCTTGCCGCACTCTGATAGTGGGAGCAACTGGGGGAAGAAAGAAAAAAATATTTATGCAGAATACATTACCAACCCTCTTATTACTGTGTCCCTTCAGCGGTGTGATCATAATTGATTTGCGCATGCACAGTAAGGATTTAATGCCTGGAACTGCGCAGATGGGTATTTAAACAGCATGTTACATTCATCAAAGCACTGAAGAAGGGAATTAAAAGCATGAAAAAAAATGATATATTATATCCCATGCACACATTATGATTTCATTTACTATCTTGTGGCACTATCACTCACTCTCTATACCGCTTATGTTGTACAGTATCGGGCCTATCCTAGGGGACTCGGAGCACTTGGCGGGATACTGGACGAGGTGCCGGTACATCAGAGGGCAAACAAGCACACCCACACTCACACTTGCACACCTAGATCAATTTGGAAATTTTCAATTAGTCTACTCTGGTTATCTTTGGGCTGTGGGAGAAAACCGGAGTACCCAGAGGAAACCCAACAAGAACTGGGAGAAAATTAAACGCCACACTGAAACCTAAAGCCTTGCTCCCAGAGGCAACAGCGAGGCAACGGTGGCAACCACTAAGCCACCATGCCACCTGCATGAGTAACTTTTTTTTTTTTTTTAATGCCATGTTGTTAAATTGCCATGTTGTTTTAAACACCTAATGTGATTATTATAATTAGGAATATTCATGTAAGATGCTCTATATTCCCAATAACATTCACTACTTTTGGATAATTTCTTTGTGTACTTCTTGATATATAAATATATATAAAATTTGCAGTCCATATTTTCTCTTTCCAGGCATACAATAATGGCAGTAATCTAGAAGTTACTGAAAGACCCCAACTAAAATATGTTTCCACTCAATAATTTTTTTGGAACCCTTGAGGCATGAGAAAATCCTGCAGGAAATTATTTTATGATTGATAATACCTGGAAAAAAAACATGACTTAATCATATTACATTAGATGATTAGATGATTTTAGGGATTTTTATTTTCTTTTGACTACATTCGCCAACTTTGAATATTGTCCGCTGTGTAAATATTTAAAATGCCACTATAGGTGTAATATGTACACTAATGCTGCATTATATTGCTTATGTTCCATTTGTGTCTTCCCATTTATGATGCTTGTGATGCAACATCATAGCTCTAACACTTGTAAATGCTTTAGTAAAACCAGTGAAGCACAAGCTTGCACAAGGGTAAAAAACATATTTAGCTTACAGTATCAGCTCAGAGCTTAGGAATTTCTAGAGTAATTTACAACAACATTGACGGTTCTTACAGGGCTACAATGGAAATCCACAGAGCACTGGATTCACAGATATAAGCTTCCACTATAAATGTCTTTTTGGGCGACGTGTGTTTAGTGACACCTTTTAAAATGCTTTCTTTCTAATGCGGCCCACAAATCTTACTGTGTATATTTAGTACTGAACTGTTTGGCTGGTAATGGGAGTTCGAGTAAATGAATTCTACTACTGAGCAATAATGTAAAAAAAGAAGTCCTTGACTTCCTTCTGCACAGTTAGGAAATAGATTATCATACTGACAAAAAAAAACCCACTGCAAACATTTAATATTTAAAGCATGCGGCATCCATTGCTAAACAGAAAACAAAAACATTTTTTTGTATTAGCTCTGCTATGTATGTGTGTTCTGTTATGGCAAGGCTTTACTGTAGATTCTTTATTGAAGACTCAGCAGTAAATTACTCCATTCAGACCAAATCGTTATAATGAGCGTCTGGGTTGAACAGCGTGGCACTCGAATGTGACAAACAGTAATTTAGCACAAAACCGCAACCCTTTTAAAGCACAAATAAAAAGCTCTGAGTGCTCACCGTTTACTACAACTCTGATATCACGGAAGTCAATCTCGCCTCGAGCCATAATACGAGCCTCGCAGGTATACACTCCTTCATCTGCCTTTCTGATCCCTCTTATTTGCAGGTGGTTGTTGTCCAAAATTTTGAAACGAACTAGAAGAGCAGATTTTACACAAAAAAAAAAAAAAAAAAAAAAAAATTGTCATTCATTTAATCATTCATATAACCCTAACTTAAATACAAGTGTAAATCTAGCCTAACAGTTTAAACATAGGTCTCCAAGCTCATACAAAGTGTGTCTGAAACCCCTTTCAGATAATGCATTCTTTTAGTACCTCAACCCCGAATATAATTTCAGTATTTATGTAAATGAGTTCTGCCTAGCCGTGCCCCACAACACAACAGAAGAGCTGTGCAACATGCCAGGGGAGGGATTTCCTTATATGAGGTCACATTAAGTACAAAATCTAATTTGTTTTTTTTTAAACTCCCGTAAATACAAAAATAGGAAAAGAGCAAAGAGCATGGAAAGTATTTTCTCTTTTTTCCACATACGCTGGAGACCCATTTGAATGTTTAAAAATGCCTAAAAGGTGAATTTTGTATAATAGGTACCCTATAAGAGAATACCAGTCATTCCATAAAGTATGTTCTCTGTCAAGAATTCATTATTGGCTTTGTTATCTTTTCTAGTTCAGTGGTTTAAAATGAAACAGCATCTATTCAGTACAGAAACAATAGAACAAACCCCAATAATAGAGTGCTTAGCTGGTTTCCCTGATGATTGGTGAACAGAGAAAAATAAGCACCTAAGGCATTTAATGAGACATTCAAAATGCAATCAATAGAAATTATCACAGTAATGGAAAAGAAGGGGAAATAAACAGATCGGGTCATACCATCTTTGTCAAATTGGATTTTTGCCTTTTTGTGCTTCCACATGACAGTGGGTGGTGGGGAGCTCAGCACGTCACATACAATCACGGCGTCTTCCCCCTCAGTAAACTCTTGTGGTGAGGTGGCGTTCTTGAAGATAATCTTTTCTGTAAAAGAATAAATACACAAAATTATGACACTAACTAGCTTTAAATAAATGTTCAGCATTCTGTTCTGACAAACGTCAATGTCAAATTATGACAGTCATTTTCAAATAACAAAAACTTAGGTTTGTACATCACTGCTGTAATTATTGGACTGTGTTATTAAACTTAATCATGTACAATTTAGGTGTTGTTTTAAAAATGAAGAGTCCAACTGTTATGGCTACTTCTATTGTTTGGTTTGGCTTTTATTGAGGTTGTGCTGTTGTACTGAATATCAGCACTCGGGCTTTGCTCTCCTGCCTACGGCCACATCACAGCTGTGCTGATATTTGGTGAAACAGCACTCCTTTAGTATGATATTGCTTAATCATTTCTTTATATAAGAATATTTTTAGATAATATACAAAAGGAGTGCTGTTGTACTGAATATCAACACAGCTGTGATCACCAGTGCAAGGCAGGAGAACGCAGGCTGAGTGCTAATATTTAGTGCAACAGCACGACCTCGAGTAGGATATTGCTTTTATACAACAGTTACTATTAACAGATTGATTTGTCAGTTATTTTGCTCCGCTAACACTTACCTTCCACGACTGCAAAAACTAACCAATATTGCCCTCAACTGGCAATGAGATTTTTTATACTAAGGGTTATTTAATATATTCCAGAATATAGCTATGTCAAAAAAGGTGAATGAGTAGAGAGAAAGGCTGAAATCTTGAATCTAGGAGAGTGAAAGTAAAAAA
>JAOVVA010000052.1:11590729-11601128 GCA_028565275.1 Leiocassis micropogon | reverse complement strand
TATATATTTGATTCATTCACACAGCTCTATTTTACATAGGCGACATTATGTCTAAAAACAGAGACCTGGCTTCCTGCCTGCAAAAGGCTGCTTGGTGACCTGAAAAATAATATTTAAAATTAAAGTCCTAGTTTTTACCTACAAATAGATAAAATTATTTATTTTTTTTAATTATTCCTATTTGAACTTATTTTTACATTTACATGTAAATCGATTTACTTAAGATTTTCCAAACATGCCCCCTTTTTTTCAACTGTATGTATACCAAAATGTATACATGCTTTTTTCTGTTTTAATGTAAATTCCATTTATGGCATTTACATGCACCCTTATTCAGAGTACATTACATTTTATCTCATTATACATTTGAGCAGTTGATGGCCTTGCTCAGGGGCCCAACAGTGGCAACTTGTCCTGGGGTCTAAAAACTGGGACCTTCCAATCAGTAGTCCAAAACGCTAAACTTCTCCTGCCAATAAATGTTGTTGTGATGGGGGAGAAGATCACATCACAGACATGTTCAGAATCAGTATCTGATCAATAAATCAGTTATGCATAGAATCCACTTTGTTATTACATGCAGCTCTCCAAAAACTACACAAAACAGGGGCACAGACATTTGTGTAATTGGTGTTTTACCAAACATGACCTTTTGCAGGCAGGAAGCCAGGCCTCTTTAATCAAGCTGGATACAAACGGATTTATTGTATTCCTACTTGTGTTCCTGGGTGTGTGTTAATTTATGCATTAAAATGCTAACTAATGTAAACTACAGGGCAAAATCCCCAATGTTGAATTAACACAACGACTGTTGAATTAACAGCCAGCGGTGTTTATACAGGTCCTGTTGGGCTCAAACGAACTTTGAAAGTGTTAGATCAGCACTGGAGATTTTACTGTGCAATCGGCTTCAAATGTTATAAAGCACAATGTGTTACTATGCCTTCTTTGTACAGCACCAGTCAAACATTTGGACACAAGTTTGGATTTATGTTCTACGTCCTAGAACAATACTGGATATAACACATACAGTATGGCATTAGATAATTAAGTGACAACAACAACGACAATAACAATTTTTATTTTAAGACATGAAGTTCAGCCTTTTTGGAACAGTTTTTGCAAGAACAGTATTGTGTCAAGTGCATTTGCAAAACCCATCAAGCACCGTGATGAAACTGGCTCTCATGAAGACCAGCCAAGAAATGCAAGCCCAAGAGAGAGAGAAAGAAAGAAAGAAAGAAAGAAAGAAAGAGCAGCCAAAAAGAATCCATAAAAGAGGATAAATATGGCCACCAATGCAATTAAAAATACAGCAGTATAAAAACATGACAGAAACACAAGGTTAGTCCCATTTATTTTTTATTTTTTTAAGCCAGCGCAAAATGATTGATAAGTGACAGACCAGGTATGTCTAAAGCTACAATGTGCTGTTTTTTTTCTTAGTGTGCTATCATTAGGCTGTATATGGCACTCACATTCCTTCCCTGTGTGGTGTCTGTCATGTCTAACATGAACCTGAGTACAGTAGATTTCAAGGGTCCATGTCAAACCATTTTTCTTTTCACCTCACTTACTTTACATCTATTTCACCTTTTCTGAAACTCAGCTCTGGATTTCGAGACTTTTCAATGAGCTGCCATTTTCTCGTCATTTCAGCTAAGAGCCTTTTTGCCTTTCATGGATTGTCGTGGGCATCGCCAAATGCAAATCAGCTTTGCCACCAACACTTCGATTTATTTACAGGTGATTGGCATTCATCAAAATCAGCGTTTTTCGAACCTGTCAAATAAATTAAGCGGATTTTTTTTTGTCTGAACGTACAAAATTCCAATAATAATAACAATAATAATTATAATCAGGAATAAATAATAATAAAAGGCCCAATGTTAAGTCGCATAAATAAACATGTTACTGTGTAATTTGCAGTTTTAAGCTATTAAGCTGTATTAATGGCAAAAAATTGGATTGGAAACGCCTGATTGTTTTTGTACAGACCATTACAAAATTGTCTAATTGCGCTTATTAGACCTGAACAACACACAAATTCTCCAATCATGTGTTCACGTAAATGTCACAGGAATAAAGTCAGTCATGCAAACACACATCAGCAAACATGACAGGTGTTAGTTGATATAATTAAGTCACTGTGTCATTTTTTTTTTTTTATCCCTATTCCCAATCGAGTTAAACAAAAGCTCTAGAACTATGTTTTGCAGTGTGACACCTGTGGTGTAAAATTATTGTTGTTTAAATTGTACCTTTTTTTTTATGCTGAGCCCAAACTGTTGCCCAACTGTGGTTTATTTATTTATGTATTTATTTATTTATTTGGGGTGTACTGTAGAATACCTATGAGAAGCATAAGTCAATAAAAACGTTAAACAGAATCAATCAGGGGGAAAAAATGACACTGAACACTGTTTTAATGTTCAGTTGTACAATTATACAGTTATACAAATTTGGTGTTAGCGCACTCGTTCATCATCAGTAGGCACTTTATCCAGGTCAAGATCAATCTGGAGTCTATTCTGGGAACATTTTACACGAGGCGGAGATATGCCCTAGATTGTCCATTATAGGGCACAATGCACACACATTCAGTCACTCAATCACGCCTAGAGGCAACTTCGACTAGCCAATTCACCTCCTGGCATGTTTTAACCAGAGCTCTGGGCCTCAACTGGGCTTCTAGCCTCAGCTCGTTATTGGCAGCTGAAGGCTGACCTAGGAAAGCAGCCGAACTTTCTGGAACACATCACAAGGGGGACACTTTGGACAGACTCGGTCTTAACATCTGACTGTTCTAAGCATGTGGTTAACTTAGAAATTACTATCCTCTGGGGAGACTGGATGGAGGATGGTCATGAGCATAAGAAGACATAGACAGATGGCCCAGTGCAAGCCAACTGAGGTGAGCTGTGGGGGCTTTACAGGGCAGTCCCTATATCGGCCCCTCGGCTTTCTTGGGAACGGAGAGCTGCAGGAAAGAAGAGCCAACAAGAACATTTTCAAAGCTGCAGAGAAGTCATCAAGGAGGTTGTGGATATAAAGGTGCATGCACTCCACTTACAGATCGTGGACTTTTACCTCTGGCTGGGTCGTGAGGGTGTCTAGTGATTTAAGATCCAAAACAACCTATGACCCTGGGTTTGTTACTCGGATTTAAAAAATAATAATAATAAAAGAAGGTAGGAAGAGACTTGGAAACCCAAAAATCAGCATGAACATATTACTGCACAGTGATTGTAAGATGCAGAACTACCTTATGTATTACCATGCTGCATTTAGAATAGTTCAAAATACACCAATCAACCATAACCAACCACATAACATTAACACATTAACACTGATTATCAGTTATATATCAGTAAACTGGTGACAGGATCATGGGCACCCAATTATTCATGCCCTCAGAAAAGCCAATGCAACAAACTTGCCGAAAACAGTCTGTGCTGGCCATATTAGAATGGCACCAGAACACCCAGTACACCACAGCCCACTGCACACAGGGCCTAGCAGGCAAAGATCCCCACATGCCAATCCATGGCATGTGATGCATCGGACAAACAAGTCCGATCCATGGAGGCTCCATCCTGCAACCCACAGCACTCAAAGCATGTGCTGCAAACATCCTGGTTCCAGACACCACAGCACACCCCCGAGGTCTTGTGGAGTCATGCCGCAAGGGGAATCTACACAATACTGGTCATAATGTGTGGCGTTATAATGTTATGGCTGATTAGTGTATATAACTATTTCACAAAAAAAAAATTAGCAAAATCAATCTGAAAACAAGAAAACAAGCAGAATTGATAACAATGATGTGAATGATAAATTATATCCACTGCCTTTTTCTAAATGCCTTTAGGGTCGCCAGTAAGCGACACACCACGGAGAAATAAAAACCAGGGAAGAGAAAATGTAGATCAATATTTCAATCAAAGCAAAATAAAATCCGGTCTGGCCTGGCTCAAACCCTTGCAGACAGCGTAACATTTTTCATTTCTTTGTTTGACCCAAAGAGACATTTGTGAAATAAGTAAAGGAGAACAGTGGGGGAACATGATCTGTGCCCAGGTGGGTGCTCAGTGGCTTTTAGACTTTGAAAGTAATTTAATAAAGCATATGAAGGGAGAGCCAGACCACGTACAATTAAATCAGCACATTCAGTCAATACTGCTGCTAATGTGTTGTTTTTGTGGAAAAGCTATTTATTGTGCCCTAACATAAGTTATTAGTCGGACGCACAGTACTGCCTGTGCTAAATGGATATATAAAAGCTTTTTGAAAAAAAAACCCACCATCTTAAATTGTAATTAATTATTTTTATTTAAAACTGGATATTTTATTGCATAGTGTATGCGGAAATGACTGAAGTGGTCTACAGCCCTGACATGAAGTGACTGCCAAGTCAGACCCTCATAAACTAAACAAATCTCTGTTCAGTTTTCCTGTAAGAGCTGCAAGACATGTAGAGAGACTGACAGTAATGGTGAAATGATAATGTAAGCTGTGGCGAACTGTTAAATTGGCAGTTTATACTGGTGAGGGTTTGAATGAGTGAAATAAATATGGTATTCAGTGTTGTCATGCAATTGCTATCATTAGCTGTAAAAATTGGAAGGTATGTTATAGGTTGGGGGCAGCATGGTGGTGTAGAGGTTAGCACTGTCGCCTTGCACCTCCAGGGTCCGGGTTCGATTCCCGTCTCTGTGCTTTGTGTGCATCGAGTGTGCATGTTCTCCCCATGCTTGGTGGGTTTCTTCTGGGTACTCCGGTTTCCTCCCGTAGTCCAAAGACATGTAGGTTAGGTTAACTGGCGTAGTGTGTGTGTGTGTGTGTGTGTGTGAACCCTGCAATGGATTGCCACCCTATCCAGGGTGTACCCCACCCCGTGCCCCAAGTCTCCTGGGATAGGCTCCAGGCCCCCCGCGACCCTGAATACAGGATTAAGCGGTACAGACGATAGGTGAGTGCGAGTGAGTTACAGGTTGGTTCATCAAGTTTCAATTCACCACAAAAATATGTTATAACCGCGTTCCATAGGGTGGACTTTGACTCAAGCTCATTGACTCACGCAATCACTGATCGTCACTAATTCATTTCATTTACTGAATCTTTCACTGCCTCAATAAGTCACTCAGAGACTCAGAAAACCACTTACTGAATATTTAACTCAGTAATTCACTCACTGAATATTTCACTCACTCACAAGCTCAGTGATTCATTCATTCATTAACTCATTCACTAACTGAGTCACATACTCACTCCCTAACTCAACTGATCGCTCACTACGTTAGTGACTCACTCGCTCACGGGCTCATTCATTCACACTGTATCATAAGTGACTCACTGAGCTAGAGAGTGAATCCCTTATTCACCGAGTCACTCTCTGGCTCACCCACTCACTGGCTCACTCGTTTACTAGCTCAGTGACTCATCCAACCACTGACTCACTCAGTCATTTATTTACCCACCCACTCAATAACGAACTCACTATCTCAGCGGCCCAACCGTTCACTCACTCAAACACTGATTCACCCACTTACTTCACTTTCTGACTCACTCGCTCACCCAATAACTTCTCTGACTTACCTCATGGCTCACACACTTAACTCACTCACCTACACACTAATTCACTGAATTGCCCACTCACTGTCAAAATGACTCACTAACTCATTCACCCACACACTCTCTTATGCACACACTGACTTGATATTGCAAAATTATTTTATTAATATTATATATATATATGTGTGTGTGTTTATATATATATATATATATGTGTGTGAACTGTTTGAAACCATGTCTTTATATCCTATCCTTGCTTTGTCCACTGGGGTACAGTCATGTTGGCCTTCCCCAAACTGTTGCCATATACAGTAGTTAGAAACATAGCATTGTCCAAGATGTCTTGGACAATGCAGACTATGCTGAAACATTAAGATTGCCCCTCACTGGGGATAAGGGGCTTGATTGAAACACCTAAATTCCATAATTAACAGATTTGTCCAAATACTTTTGTCTATATAAATGATAAATTTGCGCTGAGTGCAAATCAGATTCATGATATCTACAGTGCTGTCACTAAACAAAATATGGACCGATTCTAGATATTTTAATTGTCTCACTCTTATTACAAGGTTGCTGTCGCAAACATGTCGATTTTAAACAAAGCCTGGCCTCATTTAACTCATTCAGACATACTCAGCCACCCCAACAAGCAACTCAGACCTGTCGAGATGATCGGTGCTTAGCATCAAAAACCCGGTGTCCTTGCTATTCAGCAACTGTAAGCGTGTAACATGAGTTTAAATTATTAGCTAGCCAAATATATTACATTTTGTGTTTTAAACACCAAGATATAAGCCAACGACTATTTCTGATTTACTTGTGCAGGTGAAAGTAACAGGTTAAGAAAAGTTTCTTGCATTTCTGAAAGTGTACTAAAAACATATTAATTGCTAATACACACAACGCGGGTTGTCAGACCTCCCTTAAGCCGAAATCTCGCAAAGTGATGCATATTCATCCTAATTTCGTGTTCATCCAAATTGTGCTCGCAAAATAACAGCGTCATCAGACTGTCTAGCCACAGGTGACTGAAGGACTTCTGAGAATTAATCAGTACATACTCGCTTCCTGGATGATTACTGCTCCCTAATAAACATATGGAGCAGATTTAAATATCCCCACTAATTGGACGATGTCAAGCCCTGCTGCTTGTTTACTGCTGCTTCTGAAAGTCTTCAACAAAGATCATATAATCTATTAAAAAACACAACATACTGAATGCATACATTACAATATCCTCTGATTACTGTATATTTAGGAGTATTCTGAAAACACAAAATCACATTTTTATTTAGATATTAAAAAAAAGACATTAGATCAGTTTTAAAGATCATTAAACTAAGCGCTTTTGGAATATACATAAATCTTTTTTCTGCGCATTTGGAATATACATAAATATTTTTTCTGCGCATTTGGAATATACATAAATAGTGACAGTTTTTTTTTTTTTAACAAAAAAAAAAAAAAAGACACACACGGTATGACATTTAGCCCTAGCTAGTTGATGTATGTCTAATTTGGTAAGCATTGTATTATAGCATATGGATAAACAAAATAAGCAATCTGGTATGCTCAACAAAATTTTTATTAAAATAAGTAACTTTTATATACAGTCACTGGCCGCTTCATTAGGTACACCTGTTCACCTGCTCGTTATTGCAAATATCTAATCCGGCCTTCACATGGAAGCAACTCTATGCATATAAGCATGTAGACATGTTCATGTCATCTGCTAAAGCTCAAACCGAGCATCAGAATGGGAAAGAAAGGTTATTTAAGTCAATTTGAATGAATGTTGGTGCCAAGCTGGTTCGGGTATTTTCCGAAACTGTTGATCTACTAGGATTTTCACGCACAACCCTCTCTGGGGTTTACAGAGAATATTCTGAAAAAGAGAAAATATCTAGTGAGCTGCCGTTCTCTGGACAAAAAGTCTTGTTGATGCCAGAGGTCAGAGGAAAATGGCAAGACTGGTTCAAGCAGACATGAAGGCAACAGTAACTCAAATAACATCTCTTTACAACTGAGGCATGCCAAAGAGCATCTCTGGATGCACAACACGTCGAACCTTGAAGCAGATGGGTTACAGGAGCAGAAGACCACACCGGGTCCTACTCCTGTCAGCTACGTAAGAACAGGAAACTGAGACTACAATTCACATGAACTCACTAACATTGGAAAACAGAAGATTGCACTGCAAATTATGTGCTTGCCAAGACTTAAAATCTTATAATGCAAATTTCACTTAAAACTGGTCAAATTATCTGTCCACACAGCAAGACAATTTTACTTGGTCTAAAAATAAGATAAGAAGCTAGTAAATAACTTCTACAAGACAATCTTACTGTATATATTTCCAGGTCAAACATTGTAAATCTTGGCAAGCACAAAAAAATTTGCATTATAAGATTTTAGATCTTGGCAAGTACACCACAGTTTGCCCCCCTATGATTTTCTATTTCTGCTGCAACATTCGGATTGTTGGGTCAGAAATTAACTTTTCAACATGAACGCATGGATCCATCCTACCTTGTATCATCCTACCTTGTATCACCACCCCTGTCCTACTCCGACTACAGGATAATTACAGTATGTCACTAATGACCATAATCTCTATGTTTTCAGCACCATGTTGAATGGAAAATTAAGGCAGCTCTGAAGGTAAAAGGGGGCCCAACCTGAATTATATGGATGATCTTTAATTTTGTAATGCATTCATTGGTTTGTATACAATTTAGAATGTAAAATAGGTCAAAAGACTTGCATGGGTTTATTCTTATAAAAAAAGATTTTTTATCTAATTGATTTATCTAGTTATTCTTCTTAAAAAGTCTTGTATGGGCTTAACTGATGGTTATGAGTGTGATTCAAATAAGCCAACATCATACATCATAAGGTATGAACTAACACAAAATATTTTTTTGAATTTTAAATTGACAATGAATTGAACTGACTTCTTAAATAAACTTATTCAGTGATGTTAAGAATTTTTAAAAGGGAAGAAAATAAAAACAAGTCCCCTGTGAGGTCTGTCAGCATTCCCAGTAATATGGACGGTTATACTTTCCCTCCCACTTCCCTACATACTCTGGTATACATTCTTACATCCCTTTGAAGTGAGGCCATTTTCTGAGGGTGCGCATATGTAATGAATCCTTTCTCATTTACATAGTAGTTTTTATGTCTACAAATCCATTTCTTTTCCCCATACCAGTGGGTGAAAATGGAAGTATCAACTGAGACCCTCTTTCTAGCTACTGAAAAATGTTCAGACTTGTGAATGATCATCTTAGGATGATTTCAAATAAAACCATAAAACTATTCTCACCATGGTCTCCCATCAAAAAACATGTCGCATAAAGTCTGTTCAGACATCTGAATGATTACGGCTTAAAAAGTCTAGAAAATCCAAAATCCTGGTTCTCAGAATATTTGAATGTTTCCTACGATCAATCGCAAAAGGATTTAGCTTAATAGATATTTGGATTCACCCACAATAAAAAAAACCTTCCCAACAATGTTTGATTGATGGTACTTAGTTAGTAACCTAGTAACCGGTGTATACAGTAGATCTATCCAATGACAGAAACTTCAAAGCACTGTTGTAATATGTTGTCTGCCAATTGCCTTAATGTAAATTTACAATACAGAAATGTCCAGCATCTGAAAAGTATGCTTATTTATGCACTCAATGCTTGGTTGGGGCTCCTTTGGCACGAATTACTGTATCAATGCGGGATGGCATGGAGGTGATCAACCTGTGTTGACCACTGAGGCTTTATTGAAAACCAGGTTGCTTTGATAGCTGCCTTCGCTTTGTGTGTATGGTTGGATCTGGTGTTTCTCTTCTTTCTCTAGGCTAGTTGCCTGGCCAATTAAGCAGACAAATATCATGGAGGATGGTCAGGAAATCAGTAAGTGGTAGTTTTGACACTGTGGACAGGTGCTAAGTCCTACTGGAAATGGAAATTTGGCATCTTCCTAAAGCTTGTCAGCAAACTGAAGCATGGCGTAGATAGCTGCTTTGACTATGGACTTGATAAAACACTATGGAATCTGTGATGATTTGGGATGCCATGTCATCTGCTGGTGGATTTGGCACCCCAAATCATCACCAATTCTGGAAATTTCACACTGCACTTTAAGCAACGTAGATTCTGGATTTTTTTTTATTTATCATTATTTGCCTTATGGTGGGGACCGCAAAAATGTTACTTCAGGGTTTTATTCCCAAGTTTTTCATCATTTACAGAGTGATGTTAAACCAGCCTGGCTGCGTACAGCATCGGAAATAAACAAAGGAAAAACGTCTTACTTTTGGATATACAAGTAATAGCTTTAGATTCATCAACATAGACATATTCATTTATTAAGTCTAAGCCACTGACTGTACTGAAAATATAGATCACTCACTCGCAGCCAGACATGTACTGTAGTTACAAGACATTATTATACATGGAAATTAGCACTAAGGATGAAACGCTGAACTATATTTTATAGGGCTGCAACAACGAATCGATAAAAATCGATTACTAAAATCGTTGGCAACGAATTTCATAATCGATTCGTTGTGTCGCGCGACACGGAGACATTTGATTATTTTAAAAAAACTTTAGTTGAGCGCGGAGCGGAGTAAACACACTCTGTCTCGCGCACTGATGCTAGCAGAGTTCGGCGCCTCATAGACAGGGCGGAGCAAAAAATAAATAAATGAGCGGAGGTAGAGGAAAGATACATGTCAGAGGCTGCTGGGTCTTAGTGCTCGTCCCTTACTGGTATAATCAACATCCGTGCACGCGTGTACTGTTTACTATAACACTGT
>JAOVVA010000052.1:11569808-11585543 GCA_028565275.1 Leiocassis micropogon | reverse complement strand
GCTGTCACGTGACTAGGGTTTATTATAATAGTAATATCATATTTGATGATAATAAACCTATGAATTTATGTTCTAATATAATATTTGATAGAGATTATGTAGGGGGGGCAATCCATGGCAGAGGGGCATTTTAGCGCATAACACCGGAACGAATTATGCTCATAATCCAAGGTTTCACTATATATATTTGGCAGATATAAAGCATACATGTCTATGTTTTTTGTGTTAGTCCATTTTTATTATATTTTTTTATTACTATAACAGCTCAAGGAGCAACATGTTTCTGCACTTTCTAAAGATTTTAGTTCTGTTTTGAAGAAAGGGTTGGAAAGGAATGATTTTCTCAGTTTTTTTGTTTTTCATCCAATTAATCAATTAATCGGGAGGAAAATTAATCGACAGATTAATCGATTATTAAAATAATCGTTAGTTGCAGCCCTACATTATTTATTTATTTATTCACTTGCTTACTTATTTGATTTCTACATCTACATTTCTACTGTCAACTTGTACTGATTCCTTGTATTTTATACTATATTTATTTAGTCGATTTTAATTGTTCTATTTTATTTTTTTATTGATCTTGTTCTTAATTCTTTTTATAAACAAATATTATTATTATTATTATTATTATTATTATTATCATTATTATTACACTATATTGCACTGCTAGGACATTAGGGATGGGAATTAGTAGGGGGCTCCAAATATGACACTGTCACAACACCTAGTCTTGTTTTGTATTAGTTATTGTGCTTCTACCACGCACAATGCTGTTCTGCGTGAGCAGGTTAGAGCTCGCAACCTGTAAGATTATAGAGGAACAGCAACATGCTACCACCTCAAATGTGAACAATTACAAATGATTATTATTTTACATAGAAGTCACTATGACAACACAAATTCCAAGAAACGCAATGTCACTGAATCTATTTTCCCCCTCTTCTCTACAAGATTTCTAGAGATTCCAAATTTACTTCAATTATTTTTATACTACCTAATCTATCAACCTTTGCAATGTAAAGGTGCCATACTGCATTTTGCTTTTTCTTCCGCCAAAGTGTGTGTTAATGCTCCAGCTGAAATAGCCGCTATAAATTTAAGCGAGCCACTGTCGAGCCACGCCCGAGAAGAGAACAGCAGAGCTGAGCAACAAAACAGGAGGAGGGGCTCTACTTATATGAGCTCACATTAGAGGAGAAATCTGATTGGCTTGTTTACGCCAAATAGAAAAATATACAAATGTACAAAAAACAGATCTCTTTCTCATGTTTTTCTTTGTACACACACATGAGACTCATCTGTACAGTATGTGTAATAATGACTACAAAGTGAATTGTGCATAACAGATCTCCTTTAACACTGGCGTGCTCTTGTACAAGTTATCACTCAAGTTACCCAAGTTATCACATTTCCTACCTAATATAAATTTAAAATGAGCCAATTAACATAATCTCGTGTGCAGTTTCTTTAACTCTCTTTTTTTTTGAAAAGCTTCCCCTTTCTCATGTGCTGTCAGAGCTCTCGGGATTCTCAGTGAGCTCTTGCTTTCTGTCATGGCAGATTATAGAGAGTTATGTAGATCATATGAAGTCATATCAAATGTTACCTAATATAATAACGTATGATTAACTTATCTAATGTTAAATAAGTGTTATAAACAGATAACATTGATTATTTATCTTTATGGGATGCAACCAAAGAATGTTGATAGAAATGTCGAATGATAGAAAAATACTCTTTTGTCTGACATCTATAATAAAAAATAAAAAAATCAAATGTTAACATTAATATTTATATTTATATATTAATAAATATTTACCTGTCGATTAGGGAGGTTTACACCACCACCCCTCTCCTTCTGAGAACAGTTTCAGACCAAATGAGGCGTTTCCATGTTGAATTTTTACTCCGATTTGGCTATTACTCCCGTTATTAGCGGAATCTTAGGGTCCATGTAAACACACCTTGTGAAACCTAGTCAGCCATGTGAGAACTAGACATTTATAAAAAAAAAAAGATTATACAGAAGATGTGCAGTTATTTATTTATTTATTTTTATGTGGATACTATACACTATATCCAGTTGGTAATAATCCCTCCCCTATGCTCATTAAACCAGGCATGGTGTAACTGCTTGTTTTCCCGTCATTTTTAAAGGAAATCGGTACTGCATAATAAAATTGTTAATTACATTTTTTTTTTAGTAGTAAATCATGCCACCAAGGCAAAATCAATTATACATGAGCTCAGTCCTTGCATAACAAAAGTAAAAGACCTGGCTTGAATCTGGATAGGGTATTAAATTTCTCTCATTATGTTTAACCACAAGGTGACTTCATGCATTAGACAGGAGGGTTATATAACAGCTTTGAGCTGCACTTGAGTATGCTTGATTTTTCTCAGTATTCCCTCAGACCTGTATGTTCCTGAGTCTGAAAAAAAAAAAAAAGCCTAGTCATCCCGAGAAAAAAAAACACACATTGGCTAATGTGGGTTGGGCAACAGGTTTTTGGATTCGGAAGTACTGTACGTGCAATAGTTACAGCATCGAGATGCGTCACAACAGACTGAAACGTATTGGGCATAAAAATAAACAGTACGGGTGAGGGGACATTGTTTCAGTGACGTACTGCAATTCTCTGTGTGGCAGTTCATATATAGCCAAAGAGATTTTTTTTTTACATTCATTTGGAATGATTGCATTTTTGTATTTGAGGTGGTAAAATCCTGTCATTCCTCTGTTATCCTATAGGTGGTGCACTTTAAACTATTCACGCAATGGCAGGCAGCATCCTGCGTGTTAGCCAATTATTTGTCAAGTCTAAAAAATAAATAAAAAAATACAGACTTATTATATACGATATTTATAAAAAATCGTGATATCGCAATACGAATCAAAATCGGCAAAAAAATTATCGCGATAATATCATATCGAGCGGCCCCTGGTGATTCACATCCCTAATAAACACTAACCAAAAAGTCTTTTTTTTTTTTTTGCAAAAGTCTATACAAAGTCAGGTTTATTTTCTTATAACTAGAAGTTAAAAGCTAAAAACATACAGTCCTGAAAGAACAAACTACTGATTTCTTTTTTTCTACCACTGTCTAAAATAACACCACACTGAGCAAATATGTTTCCCTAACACCCTTCTCAGAACGCTCAGCTCCTTAATAAGCCGCATAGCTCCGACCATATACAGGCAATTTACACAGAGAACCAACCTATCAGCATCTGCCTGCACTTCGCACAGCTTAGAAAAAGCTCTCTGAGCTGAAGTGTTCAGACAGTAATTCACTTTCCTCACTCTAATGAGACTATTTAAGGAGCAGGTAGCGAAGAACAGCATGGGCAGATAGAACGATGCACTCAGAGAGATTCAATAAGAGAACACAATCCTACTTTTTCACTAGTTGGGTTTTATCTGCACTCAGCAGAGGAACCTGCACACTGGTTTAATGGAGCTCAAGTTACATTTTTTAATGAAATTTATCCCGGCATTAGACCATCGGGTTGATAAGAGCATATACAGTCAACCTTCGAAATTACGGGCACTCTTGAACTTAAAAAAAAAAAGAAGATACAAACATATTTGAAGTAGACATTACACAACAATCTAAATTATACTCAATAAGATAAGCTACTAATATCATACGCTTGTAGTACTTTAGAACTGTAATATCTTTTTTTGAAAAATAGTGTCGAAACTTCTGCTACCCTGGGGTTGCTGTAGAATTGAAGCCTGTGTGAAATTACTGTGTGAAAGGCAGGATGGGAAACTTGTCTATTGTACTTTCATAGCAGATGTGCACGTTTTCAAGAAGAGAGCAAACTGGAGGAAACCCACATATTAGAGGCTGGTAACTCTAAATGAACCTGTCCTCTGCAGTAGAGGTAAGTTTTGGTCCTGCTTTCCTGGAATGGTCTTCCAGAGCCAGGTTCATCATGGTGTTTGATGGGTTTTGCAAATGCACTTGATAATACTGTTCTATTCCTGAACAACTGACCTCTGGGTCTTAAAATAACATCTGACTGTTGTTGTTACGTGTACAGTATATATAAAATGTGTGTTATTTCATAGTTTTGTATCATTTTAAAATGTAGAAAATAAATCACTAAACCATAGAAATATTGAATTAGATGGTTGTGTGCAAACTTTTGAATCGGTCCTGTACATACTATATATCATGCATATGTGGATATCGAGGGACCAGTCGATACAATAGTATCACGATACTCAGGTGCCATTTCGATTTGTATCACGATTCTGTATCACGGTTGTATAAATATTCTATAAACATCTCAAGATGGGCACTGGGTGGCTCAGTGGTAGGTTTCTCATCTGCCATGCGGAAGGCCCAGGTCCAATTCCCACCCACTGCCCGAACCACAGCCGCAGTGCTGGTCCCGAGCGGGATAAAAATGCATCAGGAAGGGCATCTGATGTAAAACTTGTGCCAAGTTGCGTGTGGATTGAAAGGTGACCCCTGTGGCGACCCCTTGATGGGAGTTTATGAAATAATTCACTCCTACCACAAAGGATGATGTACTTCCCAGCTATTTATTTAATATTTTATACAGTAGTTTAGAGCTTGCTTCCTGCAGGATTATTGAGGAATGGCAACTGTTTAGCACCTCAAAAGCATACATATATAAATTAAAAAAAGAATTTAAAAAAATCTATTTTAGAGTCAGTGCAGGAATTACCACGCAAAAGAATTATGATATATAACTGCATATTAAATACAATACTCAGCCTAAAAATAGAGATATCATTTTTGACCCTTACCGCGCAGACACATGGGAAGGTACTTGAACACAAACAGTAACCTGAGCTCAAGAACAAACCGGGAACCCTGAAGCTGTGAGGCAGCAATACTACCCACTGTGCCACCACAGTTTCCTCAAAAAACAATTTAAAACAAATTATCATCCTTAAAAAAAAAACTCATTAATTTGAAATAATCTCAGTCTTCAGGGACTCCAGATGCCAGATGAGACTAGAATCTGATATATTTGTCCATGCACACTATCAGACAAGAATAAGCATGTGTACACACAGTGAAATATGCTGGTGGATTATAGGGATTTTAGAGCTCCTTCGCTTCTAGTGGTCTGGTAACTCCAATCAATTCTTTCTCTTTGTTGCCTCTGCCAGGAGGTTAAAACCTGACAATCGTGCATCCAAATCAAAACAGAAATCAATTCTTTGCTTTGCGCCAAACCTTTCTCAATCCTACTGAAACATGTGCTGTGAATAGGACAGTCCACACGCACAGACATAAAAAGCTTGAAATGTTCTCCATGGAGCGTTTCCAAGCTCACCCTACTACTGTCTCCAGCCTGGTTAGATATTACACAAAGAGGCTTAATGCTGCCTCATTAGGAGGCTGTTCTACTCGCCAGAAAAGGCTTCAACATATATTATGCATGTGTCTGCACACAAACTAGCTTTATAATACAACTATATTCCCTTTAATGTATAACTAACTGCAAGCATTATTAGTTTTATATAACATGAAGTAATGCATTACGCAACATTACATTTTCTTCAATTAAGCTGAATAAAAGTCAGGCTGTTTAGTCTCTCCGACCGAGATGAAAGTCACTCTGAGGCAATATGCCATTAATTGTGTCCCCTTGACTGTGGTCTAACAAGCAAAATCCATCATTTGTCCAACAATGTTAATAATAAGTACTTTTTTCAAAAGCTTTCTCCTTGTTGCCAAGAACTAAAGAATTAGGCATCATCGCTGATAACTGACGATATCCGAACACTTCTAGGAAGGCTAAAGATGTGTGTGAACAAAGAAACTTTGATGTGCTGAGGAAACTCACAGGAAGCATTAGCGAAAGCGCTGCATCTTCAGGATATCTCATTTCTGTTCTAACATGCTTTACAGAAGCCCTCTTTGTCTAAGAGATCTAATAGATTTGCCTTTTATGACTCATGCTGGATCTAATAGTGATATTCTCCTCAGTCAGGAAACTATGCTCTCAAAGGTTCTTGCAAATAAAGGTATCAATCAAAACCAGGCTTTAAACCAGGCTTTAAACCAATTTCAAAAAGATGGTTTCAAAAGGCTTCAGGTTTCAGATTTCCTTACATTCGTCACTAATATTAATAACTATAATAATGATATACCATTATGTGGTAATATACAGTGCACATCTATACAAACACCTTACGGACAAAGGTTTGTGAATCACATCCTTTTGTGGGTCTTCACTAGGGCTGCAATTAACTCTCATTTTGGTTTTTGCCCAATCTATCGATACCTAAAACTCCGCCCACTGTACAAAAGCTGTTCACTTAACATAATTACTGATCTGCTCAAACCCAGACTAACTAGCTAACATTAAGTGGAGGTTTACACTTCAGGAACAACTGATTAACTGCAGCACTTGAAGCAATGGATAACACAACCGAAATATTGTTCGCTTAGCAAGCATAATCCATGAAACATTGCTTTCCAATTGGTTGACTAACAAGCATGATCATATGAATATTTTAGCCAGTGGGCTAAAGCAAGAAGTGGTAGGTTATCAAAAACAAGATCTACAGGGATTAACTCAGTGAAACATTGTACTCCAGGCCTTCTCACCAAACATCAGTGCCTGACCTCATTAGCGTGCCAATCCCCAAAGCCATTTAAGCTACTGTATGCTACAAACCTGAAGAGTGTATGTGAGGTGGCGTAGTGGTTAGCACTGTGGCCTTGCACCTCCATGGTCGGGGTTTAGGTCTGGTGGTTTGGAGTTTGCATGGTCTCCCTGTGTTTGGTGGGTTTCCTCTGGGTACTACGGTTTCCTCCCACAGTATAAAGACATGCAGGGGAGGCTAACTGGCATTGCCAAATAGTGGTAGTCGTAGTGCGTCAATGAGTGTGAGAGAGTGTGTGCCCCCGTGATGGATAATTCGCACCCCATCCAGGGTGTACCCCGCCTAGTTCCCTGAGACCGCTGGGATAGGCCTCCTGTGACTCTGAACAGGATAAATGGTATAGAGAGTGAGTGAGTGAGACAGAGTGAGCATAGAATAAACCCAAATGTTCGTTCTGAATCTGAATGGAAGCTGTTGACACCTCTGTAGAAATCGCTTCATATCAGGTATTTGTTCCTTTTCAGTTAGTAATAGTAATAACAGTAGAAAAACATAGCATCAAAATAAAGTTCTTTCAACTTTTTTTTTTATCTTATGAATAAATACTAAGCAACATGACTACATTTGTCACACATAGCCTCGATGGTTATGACGATTACCATAAATCAACCTCATCTTATAACAGCTTTAACAGTGTTCGAGACACAGGGGGAAGCTTATTTTATTACATGAAATTGATAAATCAATAAATTCTCATATGCATTCAAACTTTCTCTGATGGGAAATTTATCAAGTAGCCATAAATGTCTGGGTATTGCAAGTCCAGCACACTTTCCACATCAGTGACGATTGCAAAAAGCACAGCAAGGACATCAAACTGGTCTAATATGCTGAGTGAAGATAATTTAAACATGTAAGTGATGACTTGACCTTTGTAAAGTAAGTTCAAAAGGTGTGAAATTTGACAAATGATTGACAATTAATTAAAACAATTTGGGACAGGACTGACTAGGATCTCTATAGGACCTCAACCATTATTGGCCCAAAATACCAGTTATAATGGAAAATGTTGGTAAAAGTTGATCTTAACTTTTGGTTTGTTAAATCTGCTTCTACTATATTTTTGTATTTTCTGTATTTTGTAATGTATTAAGTTAGTTCTATTTATGGAAATACTAACAAACTTTTAAATCCTAAGCAGACAGTTACTAATAACTCTGTAAATGCATCGGACAGCTCTTTTGTTCACACCCAACCTATTACATACACTTGCATAAAAGTAAAAAATAAAGATGCACCGATCGATCAGCCGGTGACCTGAATGGGATGTTTCTCTGCTTGATCGAGCATGACCGGTGCCCAGTCTTTCAGCCTCTGATATATCCGATTCTGTGCCAATCACACCCGCTCCCATGTGGTGGATGACAAAAGCCATTCGTTTGTCTGAAGTTAGGAGTCTACAGAGCAGATTGGCCATGCTCTCGAGGGGCGACGTTAGCCAATCATAGGTGTCTGTGACCTTGGGAAGGAACTTTTTTCCTTTTCACTTTATTGGGGCATGGCCAGCAATTCAAAAGTAGCTTGTGTGTCTCAAAGGAAGTATATGATGTGAAGCATTCATCCTCCTGGGGTTTTAGCTGTTGAGTCAATTTTAGTTTTTATCTGGGTGGGTAACCTAGAGCACTTTTTTTGGAGAAAAAAATGTAAGCTTTTCAATAGTCCCAGTTTTTTGATGAACATATAAGTGAATTTTATATTAAAGAAAAGTTAACAGAAATGTTTTTGGATGTTCTTAGAAAGAGAGATACAGTATGAGGGTGAGGAAAAATGATCCGCACAATTATTCGGCTATATTAAAACTTCTGTTGGCCACATTTCTTATCAGTGATTTCCTTTCAAGACTAACATCTCCCCAGTCACTACATGGCAGAGTATAGAATGGAAACATCATCAATCGCAGACCAAGAAAAACTTCAAAACCCAACCATCAGCTTAAAAATGTATGCTGACAGTTTTCTGCGATTCTAAATAGCTAGTATTGGAATATCATCAGGAAAAAAGTTCAACAATCAACAATGCTCGTTATAGTGAGATACTCATTGAAGAGCTGAAGCCTAAACTCCGGGTGAAACGCTGGGGACTGCTATCCAAGTGCGTTGTGATCTTGCATGACAATGCACTTCTGCACACTTTTGGCCCACTCTTTAAAAAAAAACTTTATTTTGAAGTGTTAAAGCATCCTCCTTATTGTCCTGATCTTGATCCATCCATCAGACATTTGCCTCTTAGAACATTTTTACAAAAGTGGATTAAAAAGCAAGGATATTATGTTGAAAAATTATGCATTTGTCTTTTCTAAAAAGTAATTTAAAAAAATTACAGCCAGAATGCGAATAATTTTTGACTCACCCTCACAGTGGAATCCTGTTTTTTTTTGTTTGTTTGTTTGTTTGTTTTTTGCCATTCTGCAGATATCCTATTATGATGCAAACATCCAGTCCTAATCAGATCCCCTGTGCATCCTTATCTTATTCATATAAGAATGGGGAACACATTCTGGATCTGACACAGCACGCCATGCACACGCACACACACACACACACACACACACACACACACACACATTTACACTCTCATTCCCACCTCGGGGTGATTTAGCGTAACCAATCCGCACATTTGTAGGAGGTGGGAGGAAACCACAGAACTCAGAGGAACCTCCACACAGGCAGTAACCCAAGCTGAGGATTGAAATGAAGATTCCGGTAGCTATGAAGCAGCAACCTGTCTACCCGCTCCACCACCAATATTAAACCTCTAAAAAAAAAAAAAAATCCTTTCACAGAATTGTTTACTTTCATATGAATTTTCTTCGGTTAATATTTGCATAGTCATAATGTTGTGTTTTGCTCATATTGATCTGTGCCATGTGTGAGTGTAGGTGTTCTGTGAGCAAACGAGCATGCAGGAGCGCGAGAGTGAGAGATAAAGTGAGAAAATGAATCTGCAAAGTGCACAGACCACGTACACCGCTTGTGTAACTTTTTTGTCGTTTTTGTAAGACCGAAACTAATGAATTACATAAAAAGTCTGCTTTTATTTCTGTCAGATCTTATTTGCCCTCGTTGCCACAGGACGTTCCCTACTCGCTGTGGTTGAAAGACGCAACCATTAGTGGCTCATTATTGAAACGGGTCACTACAACCTCTGTCAACTAACTCGGCTATCGGCTTTTGTTCATTTTTCATTCCTTCTTAGACCTCTGAGACTCATTTGATTTGTACTGTACTAGAGTGCTAACCTTTGGCCATGTCGTTTTTGTGTCACACCATCCGCATTCGGAAAATTCTACCAGTTCTTCTATTTCATTGTGTTTGGTGAAATTAAGACCATGAAATACAGAAGGGGAAAAAGGACATCAAGCCAAGCAAGAATGAATACTAAAAAACTGTTTCTAGGCACTGGTGGAAAATAAAGCTCCTATCAAAAAAAAATAAAAAAATAAATGAAAAATGATAAAAGCAAATGGAGTCCAAGCTTTCAGTGGATAATCAAAAGCTTTAACACATGAATGCCAGTTCTGAGTGCAGTCATTCAACTGTGTGAAGAGGAGGACTGAACAGTGAGAGAGAGAGAGAGCATATGAGAAGGCAAAAAGATCAACTGTAGATAAACTGCTGATCCGAATCCGTATAGACGCATGACAGGGAGAGAGGATCGGGTTTAACCGAGCTGCTACTTAGGCATTAATAAGACATATTAAAACCACAAAGCAGAAAGGGCTCTAACTTCATACTTTCTTTTAGTCACTTGGTTCCACACACTTTAACTTTTATGTTGACTACAGACATGTAGAAATTTACTGTCAAATCTAAAAATAAATGAATAAATGTTTGTTTCAGGGATCCAGTTGTGGTATTAAAACTGCATAATATGCTCAGACATGATTTTTTTAAACAGGCGGCATGGTGGCGTAGTGGTTCGATTCGGTCTGTGTGCGTGGAGTTTGCACGTTCTTCCTGAGCCTGGTCGGTTTCCTCCAGGTACTCCGGTTTTCTCCCACAGTCCAAAGACATGCACATTAGGTTAATTAGTATTCCTAAATTATCCATAGTGTGCAACTATGGATTGGCACCCTGTCCACGGTGTATTAAGCCTAATGCTCAAAGTCCCCTGGGATAGGCTCCAGGCCACCTGTGACCCTGTACATCATAAGTGGTATAGAAGGTTTAAACACTGTTTATCGAAGCTGTAAAGTTTCTGTAACATGAAAATAAGTTTGTCTCTACAGCTGAGTTAGAGGAATGAAACTAGCTGATCTGGAACAGTTAGAACTGCTTGAGGATCCCCTCAGGACTCCACGTCTAATCAGAGTCTGAAGTGTTTGATTGTTCCCTATCCGACTGATGAGCGTGGTGATTTTTGTTCCTTAGTTGCATATTAAATTAATTAACACTTGAATAAATTATTAAATGCTCATTAACTGTGGAGGTTTTTAGGGAAATGACAGATTTTGACCTGTGACATATGGAATAAAGCGAAATGTTACAGGAACAATTAATGATGTTCAATTATAGATGTTCTAGACATAGCTGAATAATTTTTATTCAGCTTATGAGCTACTAGCTGGTGTCACAATTGTGCTTGGGTCCCCATGCGTAGGTTTTTCACCAGGTTCTCACCACCTCTTTTTTTTCTTTCTTTCTTTTTTTCTTTCTTTCTTTCTTTTTCAACGCCATGCCAGCTTCTACAGCTATATTCATGGCGAGAGTCGGTTTTTGTTATTCAATGTTAAAATTAGATTAAATATTTTAGGGGTTTTTTTCTAAGAACTTTAAAACAAAATTTGGATTTACTTATTTAAAAACTTTTTTTTAAGTGTCAACAGAATGAAACAAGTTTCTCAGGAGTAAAAGAATTACAGTCAAAAAAAATATGGTTGATGGACAGAAGGGTTCTACACGATGAACCCTGTGGTGAATTTTCTCTAGATGATAAAAAAATTGTGTGTAGCTTTTGAGCGTCCTATTCTGCACTCCCCAACTCTCAAAAACATGTCGATAACAAATTGGCACTGACAGATTTACCATAGGTGTGAATGAGGGTATGTATGCTTGATGCCCTATGATAAACTGGTATTCTATAGAGGGTGTTAGCCCACCTCAGGACTAGAGCTGTGAACCACAGGTAGACTTTTGATTCAGTTTAATTAGATTTTTAGGGTATGGTGGCTTCCAATTAAATTTGATTCAACAGCACTATTGTATCTCAAGCAGCTATACTGTACACCGATCAGCCATAATGTTATGACACTGAGAGGTGGAGTGAATAAGACTGTTCATCAACTACACACCAGTAACCTGGTGACAGGATCATGGGTACCTAAAACTCGCCAATGCCGCAAGGAACAGGTGTCCAATTCAATCCCACAGAAATGCCGATACAAATAAATAAAATCATAGAAACGCACCAGAACATCCAGTGCACCACCACCTCCTATTTACACGGCCTAGCAGGTAAGGAGCTCACGGCTGCTAACCTGGCCTCCAAACCCTAAGAACCCCAAGAGCAAGCCCAACAAGTCCGATCCATAGAGGCCCCACTCTTAGAAAGCAGGGAAGGGCCGTTCTTGGCTCATGTCAGCGAAAGAGGTCGTCGTCATGGGGGCGTGCAGGAGCGCTACCTCTGCGTGCTCCACCCTGCCATTCTGCCCACCGTCGCCTTTGCCAGCCGCGTGCCCGTATGCCAGCTCAGCACTGCCGATGGACATGCACGTGCACACCTCCCCTTTTATCCTTCCTCCCTCCTTTAACACTTTCCTACATTATTTTACCTAAATAAAATGACCCTTTTCCCCGTAAGACCTCGCCTCGTGTCCATGAATCCGCGGTGCCACCCATGCACAAAGGGTCGAACCCGTTATAAAGTTATAAATACAATAAAGTATAAAAAACAACTAGTGACTATTGGTTCGTATGGTTCTGAAGCCCTCTAAAGACCATAAGGATTGATGTAAGACATCTGAAAGAGAATTTTATTCTAGCAGATGCATCAGTAATAATCACATAAGTGATGCACTTTCATAAAGCTGCATCTGAAGGTGGACAGCACCTCAATGTTTCCCTTACATGATGAGTAAGAACTGCGTCTCCACCCACATGCTGAAATACTGGATGGTCCACAGACACCTGCAATCAAATTCATAAAGCACTGAGAAACACAGACCCCAAGGGTGGAATAACAGGGCAGGTCTGCTGAAAGATATCATATAAAATAAATAAATAGATATCTTTCATGAGACAACATGCTTACCGTCATGAAAAAAGACCCTGTCAAGACACTATTTATATGCATGCTGCGTGCAATGGCACATTGTCTTAACAGAGGCACTGGGCTGGCAGGGTGCTTTGTTAGAAGAATATTCAAGATGATGATTTTATCACATTTCCTAGCTCCCTTTACTGATCGATTCCAACTGCAGTTAGTTATTGATCAAAGAATGACATCACTGTCGTTAAAGCTAATTCCATTTTCCGACCTCATTCCAGGTCTTGCACCTTTACGCACCACAACAACCAAAATAACATCTGTTTTCTCCCATCTGTCTGTCTGACACTTCACTCATCCATGACGTCTTTAATTAGCTGTTGAGGAATGCATTAAGTTCGAAATGCAGTCAACCTTGACATGTTTCATGTAATTAG
This sequence comes from Leiocassis micropogon, assembly GCA_028565275.1. Taxonomy (NCBI): domain Eukaryota; kingdom Metazoa; phylum Chordata; class Actinopteri; order Siluriformes; family Bagridae; genus Leiocassis; species Leiocassis micropogon. Next base: position 11,572,237 of record JAOVVA010000052.1, on the reverse strand, counting down.
CACAAGCTGTAAACTGATGGATGCTACACCAGCACCAGGAAGCATCCGTTGCCCTTACTTCAGATGCTCTTTTTAGGCTTTTTTAACATACAAACAAATTATTTAACATACAAATGTTTAATAGATTCAAATGTTCTAAAATATACCCCAGCTTTTGCAGAATACAAAAAATACAAATCTCTTGTGTCTTCCGCAAATACTCACATTTTGTGAGGGTATCGCTTCATAATCTTCATAAAACATCAGTGCTATTGGATCAAAAACTGAAATTCCCAAAATTTAGACTGAATCGAATGGACAGTATGAATACAATTCCCAGCTCCACTGATTACTTACAAAACTGATCTGTATGCAGTAGAGATGCGCCGATCAATCGGCCCATGACCAGAATTGGACAGTTTTCGGCTTGATCAGCAATGACTGATGATCAGCCGATCAGCTTGGGATATAACTGATTCTGTGCTGATCTCACGTGCACACCCAAGTGGCACAGTTGGGCCTGTCCATCCAGAGATCATGAATTTGAATTCCACTACAGCCAGGAGTTCTCATGTCAATCATAGTGGCACTGGTCAATCATGTGTGTCTATGTCTAGATCTATTTCATTATGCAGGCTGCTTGTCAGTACCGCGTATTATGAAAACTACAGCTGGGGGCGGAGCTTTTTCTTACAAAGTCCCAAAGTTATGGAATAGCCTTCCAATTAATGTTCGGGACTCAGACACAGTCTGTGTTTAAGTTTAGGTTAAAAACCAATTTATTTACTTTTTGTAAATAGATTTGTCTAAAGGAGCAGATCTGAGGGACTCATGGACGTAGAGTATTATGGTGAACTGGTATGTTTAGATGCTGTCTTCCCCACTCTCATTGATCACTCAGGTTTGTTGACGGTAGAGTGATTGGTCGCTTTACATCTCATGTCTGTGTTTCCTTCTGGCTCTCCCTTTTAGTTGTGCTGTCATAGTTAGTCCTGCCGGAGTCCCTGCTTGCACTCTGCGCTAAATATACATTCACTTTATACAGTGTGTGACTGTGACCATACCTAACTGTTATCTCTCCTACTCTTCTCTCTCTTCTTCTCTCGCTCTCTCTCTCTTTAACTCTCCCTGTCTCTCTGTCGTGCTACACATGCCTCTCCTGAGCTGCCAGTGATCCAGACCCCCTCTGCCCTCTGGACCTGCCTGATTGGTCCTGGTGTCGCGCTTCTGGTTGGAGAGCTCGTTGCATGGATGCCCGTTTGGCTTGCCTGGGATGCGTGTGGCGACTGGGGACGGTTCCACTTTACCACAAAGACACTCCTTGCCTCGGCTGATGCTGACAGCTGTTCTCTCAGGACGTGTGACTGCAGTCGATCAATAGTTCAGGACTGGAGTTTCCTACAGTCTACCTGAGCCTCCAATAACGAACTGGACACCATATTAACTGTGGAGTCTGGTTCCTCTCAAGGTTTCTTCCTATTGCCATCTCAGGGAGTTTTTCCTTGCCACTGTCGCGGTCGCCCTTGGCTTCCTCATCAGGGATAAATGAATGATGGATAAAGTGTTTGTTTTTTTTTACTTGACACCGAGGTCTGGACATTTCTCTAACACACTGGCCACTAAAACATTTGCAGGCTTAGAGCATATGTGGGAGAAATTGTGGAAATTAGAAATTATGTCTTTACTAGAATCTATATGTACTGTAGGCTTAATTGGGGTGGCCATGAAAAAATGTTGAACATTTAGTCATAAATGTATAATCAAAAAAAGGTTTGGTCTTAAATTATAAGTGTATACAGAAATCACTGAACACAAACATTATCTCATTGCTTCACTTCTCGATAAAAAAAATATTCCGTATATTGTATTTTAGTTCTTTATTGGTAACGACATTTGTACAGAATGTAAAGTAAGTTTGCCATTTGCCAGTTTAATTCCAATAAATTCATTAGGGTGTACACATTTGTAAAAGGTTAGTCATGTTGATCAACTAGGGACACCTGGGTGTACTGTATAATAATATAACTGGTGGTTGGATTTTTTTTTTTTGTAAATAAAGAAGCTAGATTTCGAAATAAAACATTTATCTAATTACAAAGCAATTTTGTAATTGACTTTAGTTGTTATCAACCTACATATCTACATATCTTCATCTCAGAGATCCAACCTACTAACCCTCCCTCCATCTACCCGTATGTGAAGATTAAGATGAAGTATAAAAAAGTACTAAAAGTTCTAAACACTCTTTAGTGTAGATGGCACTGTTTGTCAGAGAACCCTTGCCCTTAAACCCCAAAGCATTTTTAGCCATTCTTTGTATTATGTTTTATTAAATATACTGTATATGAGTCAGGATTGTGCAATATAGAGTGACATTTTTTCAGCAGAATATATTCTTTGATATAAAGAACTCAATTTTATTTCATTTTAACTAACTATACACACATGAC
>JAOVVA010000052.1:11499315-11522364 GCA_028565275.1 Leiocassis micropogon | reverse complement strand
AGGATAGGGTTAGATGGAGGCAGATGATTCGCTGTGGCGACCCCTGAAAGGGAACAGCCGAAAGACGAAGAAGAAGATTTAATTCTGGGAAAAATTTTAAAAATCCACTAAGATAATAATAAGATTCAGAAAAATACACACCATTCACGCATGCTATGCATGCCCTTCTAGGTTTGTTCTAGGTTTTGTGCAGTTCTCTGAACTAGCTGCAGTGCCACAAAGTTGAATCTTGAGGGATGGTGTAGGCTGCCCGGTGCCAATTAGATAAGAATATAACTCACATGGATTCTGTCAGCACCTCAAATTATGTCTTTCTTAGGTCTGATCTTTTGCTCCCATGAGACGACCTCTATATAATGAACAGATAAGGGGTTAATCCATGACAGTTTGAGAAGGTTTATTGGCAATATTTTCCCACAAATAGATTAATTCCGACCCCTTCCCTACTACCCCATGCAGTATATGACTAGTAGCTCAGTGAAGGAAAAAGAAGATAAAATGGTCTCATGGGGGAATGTGGAAGAACTTGTTACCTCCAAATTGACAGAGGACTGCAGTTCCACTTTGTGAGTCATGAAGCTAATGTTTATCTCTGCCCCAGACACAGTGAACACAGTGATTTAAACCACTCAGCATTAAAACATTTTAGACAGGAGACTATTACTGGACCTGAATTAAGAGTCAATTCAATTTAGGTCTTATAGCTTTATGTCCATGTGTTTAAATTTTTTGTTTTGCATTTTATTATTTTCTGCAGTTTATTTTTTGCTTATATTCATTTACATTTTTATTTGACTTTCTACCTCTATATTAAAACCTCTTCATAACTCATAACCTTCTAGCAAATATAGGATAATTAGTATAGGATAACTAAAATCTCATAAACGTTTAATGGAGTTGCTTTTTATATTATGCATGACTTATCATTCTAAAGATGATTTATTTCTCATTTCCTGTGCTTTGGTATTATATCACTGTGTGAACACATCTAGGAGACGATAGCAGTACTTTAGTGCTAGTCACAAGAAATTTGACCATTTTCTTACTTATATGAGGGGTGTTCAAGTCAAACCAAGACTTTTGATTTATAATGCAGAATAACAGAACATTTATGTACTGTAAGTAAAAATGACCTTTATTTCCCTATATAATCCTCTGCTACAGAGATTCACTTATCCCAGCATTTCACTAGTGCTTGGATAGCCTTAACGTAGGAAGATTTCTCAGTATTTCTTATGATGGAGTCATAATCAGACTGCCTGCTGCAATGCTGACCTCTCAGGAACTCCTGTAACGTCAAAAAAAATAGTGTAAATGGCCTGAATAGACGTCAGGTTGGTACAGGTGAGGTGGCGATAACTTCCACCCAATTTCCTGTAATGTGCAACTGGTGTTTGTGAATGCTTCTGCCTACAGTTCCCACAGACAGATGAGTGTCTTCTGCAAGCGAAAAGGTAAGTAAATTTTTAACGATCAGGTATTCCACTTGCTGAATCTTCATGGGATGATTGCAGTGGACTCCGAGTTACCTTGGGTTGGAATTATTATTCAGATTTATAGCCCCCTTTTTTAAAATGTTAGCACTATTTGAATGTTTTATTGCATTTAAGAAGCTCATCACTCTTGGTTTTACACCTTCATTCATAAGAAAGTCCCTCATAAAATATATATTGTATGTGTCAAGGCTCAAACTATTTTTGAATAGTAATTGTGCCATAATAATGTTACTAAAAGGTCAGAAATCACCTTTTATTAGCGGTCACCTGCAATGGAAAGACATGGTCTTTTCTGTTTAAAAGCCAGATTGTTGCACTCAGATAGCCCAAGGTTACACCATCTGAAGAGGTTTAGCTCAGGAGAAAATTACTTAAACCATTTTCAGTAGAGCTGTAAAATATGCAAGGTATTTTATGTCGGTATTATTAATATGGCAAGACCGGTTGATTTGTTAACACCTTAAGTGATTTAAGAACTCCATAAAAGGAAAGATGGCAAGTATGTAATTAGCAGAAGTTTTCTCCATGTCATGGATGTTAGTGAAGACAAAATAATAGCTATTATGGAGAGACTAAAATAATTACAGATACAACAGTCTTAGAGTGTGATGATAATTAAGTCCTCTTCATACTTCATTCTTTGATGTGAAAACAAAGCAGTATACTGAACAAATCTTTCTTCATCTCCGAAGTTTTGACAGAAACCTTAAATAAACCCCACAGCATTGCTCCATTAAATATTTATCTAATGCTCATGAAAGCTAGTGTATGTGAAACTGATTTCCTAAAAATCCCTAAAACCTTTGGTTACTGATGAACTGAGCATTTGTTTTGTAAATCAACTTACAGTCTTTCTTTTAATGCTATTATTATCATCATTTCTATATTATGGATGATAAATTTTCCTGTGTTCTTTTTTTGCTTGTCTTTTTTTCTGCCTATACTGACCCATACTTTAAAGAAATAAAGATTCCACTCAAGCAGGCTGAATAAAAGCAAAATTAGGTTTACTGTAATCAACGTTGTGCAATAATCGAGCTGTTCTGCAGATTCAACTGACCACAGTTTAATTTCACTATTGTTATATATTCTTCTGACTGGCTTTAGAACCACAGGGCACCACCTGGTCCTCTTTTGGCTCCAGCTTTCCTTTTATATTTTTTTATTTTGGTCATTTTTGAAGCTTCAAACACAACAGGGAACCCATCCTCATTTGGGTGATAACAGATAGCAGGGATTGTTTTGAAGTCATACTGTGTGTTAGGCAGCTGAAAGTTCATGCTGGAAGTCTTTAAGTTAATATGGAGTCCAGTTCGTTATTGGAGGCTCAGATAGAATGTAGGAAATTCCAGTCCTGATTAAGTCCTCAGAGAACAACTGTCTGCATTAGCCGAGGCCAGGATGGTCTTTATGGTAAAGTGGAACCATCGCCAGTCACCACACGCATCCCAAGCAGGTGCCCCATAGGGGCATCCATGCAATGACATCTCCAACCAGAAGTGAGACACCAGGTCAAGTCAGACAGGTCCAGAGGACAGAGAGGGTGTGGATTACTGGCAGCTCAGGAGAGGCATGTGTAGCTTAGAGAGGAGAAGAGTAGAGAAGAGAAGAGAAGAGAAAAATTAGGTCATAGTCACAGTCAAATAATGTATAACAGGAATGTAGATTTACTGCAGAGTACAGACAGGAACTCTGACAGGACTAACTATGACAGCATAACTAAAAGGGAGAGCCAGAAGGAAACACAGACATGGAATGTAAAGCAACCAATCACTTTATGGTCCACAAACCTGAGTGATCAATGATAGTGGGAAGGACAGCATCTAAACATACAGTTCATCAAAATACTCTATGTCCATGAGCCCCCAAGATCTGCTCCTTTACCTATTGTTGGCAAATCAATTCACAAAAATGCTTGGCTGAATAAATAGGTTTCATATAGGTATTCATAAATAAATTATATTCATAAATAGGTTAATATAGGTATTCATAGTAAATTGTCTATTGATTTTCAAGGATCAGACATTCCACTTTCTGAATGATCACAGAAATGACTGCAGTGGGCTCTGAGCCACCTCAGCCGGGATCATAATTCATGGACGTACGGCCTTCTTTAAAATGCTTGCAACATTTAAATGGTTTACTGTCTGTACTGTGCTTGAAATCTGTTTTACACCTTCAATTTTGAGAAATCTTATCACAAGTCTGGGTATGACTTGAGCACCCTTATACTGTAGATGTCAAATGTGTGTCAAATTTGTACAAAAAACAAAAGAAAAAAAGGTTTTCAAAAATGGTTAACTAATATTTTTGGAAGGGAAGGGGTCCAGTGGCAGGACTTTTCACATACTCTGATTTAAAGCTGTAACATTTCTAGCATAATGTTTTCAGGATGGAGCGCTTCTCGTGGTTCCTCACATATATGACAAATAACTTTTTGTTGACTGGTTATCTCTGAAAACCCTGGTGTAGTTCTAACATTAGTGATAACAGGAACTAATTTGTCTCAATGATGTTCCATAACATTTAATGTAGCTCCTGTATGAGTTACATTAAATATACATAAATGTATGAGTTATCGGTTATTTATTTAATAAATGCAACTTGTTAGCATTGGCGAAAGTTCTATTATATAAGAGAAATAACTCATTTGGCAGCATGCAGATATTGGAATTAAATCAATTTTGCTATTATGTTTCATTATAATTAAAGGAGTCAACCTATAAATACTTGGTTAAGTTTCTGGGATTCTGGATAAATTTAACACAGTGCAGGTGTAAGCTATGTACTGTAGTTACAGGTTAATTAAGGTAGAAATAGAGACAGTATAGCCATCTCTATAGTCATGGACCAGGAATTGACCCCCAGGCAATTATCCTACTTTTCAAATAAAAAAAAGAGCGCAGATGTTCATTTGAGTGCAGCCTTTATGACAGAATGTTTTGCTAATTAATATTATGCAAATAATTTTACACAGAAATATTGCACAGGGTAAAAAAAAGCCAATTATGGATTATAATGGTTGAAGATACAAAGAATTAATTTTCACATGCAAATTATTCCAATTAAAAAAAAACATACAGCCAATTTTTGCTATATTTTTTCTTTATTTTAATGACATTATTCCATCACTCATAGATAATGAAGACATTTTAAATGGTAAAGAAGGTGTCAGCAAGAAATGAAAATAAATGCACAAATGGCTATGCCAGAACCGTCACCTTGAATAGTTAAAAAGCAGATCTCTTAATTTACTTGGCAGTCATGTCTCATTGTAATGTTGCCTTGAGCCATGTGAAGTGCTATATAGCCTAGCCTACAGTATGTGTGCAGCTTTATTTGCTTTCCCTGGACATCATTTGTATCTATACATTTGCAAGACCTTTTAGTAGAGTTATCGAGTGCGAGGTAAGCGACCAAAATAATTTGTGCTTTTATATTTTATATTTATATTAAAAATATAAGTATAATATTTTGTTACCATACTTGCTTCTTTCTTGGCATTGAAGTAACTTTAAGTCAAATATATGCACAATATGTAAGTACAACCTAATTTACTGGCTTCTGCCATGTTTCTTAATATATTCTTTGTTGAGCGACCATGAGTTTCTCCAAGCATATTATTTAACATATGAGTGAAAAATTAAGAGCTAGTACTGTATGTGTGGGTGAGCTATAAACATTTCATCCTATACTGACACTATACTGAGAAGGAGAAACACATTCCCCATCTATTCTTGGAACAAAGTTTGGATAGTGGGTTGGACAGTTGGACAGGAAGCAAGCAACCACAAATAAAGAGTCACAAAAAAAGCAATCATTACTGTACATTTAACAAGCTTTTTTTTTTTTCTTTTTCAAAACTGCAGGTATCGTACAATTTTAACATACAGCTTGGTGGCTGAGGGTTAAAATAAAACTCCAGCTTGAATCATATTCTATGTCGTCATGCTGAAATATTAGTGATGTGTTTAGCAAATCTGGTTTTATTTTTTTGGTTGGAGCTGTATTTCTATTCTTAAATATCCCACATAGGACAGAAATCTATTTTTTTCTTGCTTGCCAGTTTCCAGAGACATCCGGGGTCATTTTAATGCAAAATCCAATTAAGAAACAATGCGGACAATAAACACGAGATTCAGACTTTCAAAATGCAATGCAGCTATGGCAGAGCTCGGGTAGTACGCCATCTGTAAAATGACGAGCGTAACGGAGTAGATGACTGTTCCATCATGATTGGTGAAACTTTGGAACCTGATCTGTTTCAGCAAAGTTTACAAATGAGGAAATGAGAGAACTGGACAGCCAAATAGACTAAACAACTGCAGCATTGCAATCTGTAGAAAGCGATGACTTTACTAGCACCACCATCAGCAGGGAGTCAAACAGGATTGTGGGGAAATATAAGACGAAAGAGACCAAAATGTACATGAAAGTGGATTAATGATCTCATAATAGTTATATGAGGGGCGTTGAATAAAGATCGATATTTATAGACGACTTCATGCATAGATGAGACTCTTAGCTGCAGTGAAAACAATTGATGGTGCAAATATTTAAGGAAGGCCATACATCCATAAGGGAAGATCCCGGCCGAGGTGGCTCGGAGCCCACTGCAGTTGTTCCCGTGAACATTCAGTGAGTGTCTACTTACAGTACACATTACAGGAGCTCCACTGGAGTTATTGCCACATCCCTGGTATAGTCCTGACTCCTCGACCCAAGCCATTTCTGCTTAGTTGAGCCTTTAAAGGAGTTCCTGGGAGGCCAATATTTTAGTTGTGAAGCAGCCAGTCTGATCATGGCTCCAATATACTAAGAAAACTTTCTACCTTGATTTTTTACTTTTATACTACAAGTGTGTTTTATTACTCTGCCCAATCAAAAGTCCGGGTTTTACATGAATGCCGCTTGTAACTACAATAATGCACATCAGTTAAGGCGACAGTTCCCAGTAAGGACCAACATTGCTTCTTGTAAAGCCGTTTGTCTACAGTATTGCTCTTCCCTTCAGCAGTATGAGTGATGCCACTTTGAAGATTGAATAAGTAAAATTTATATAATGAATATGAACATCATTTCAATTTACCATCATCATCGCTATCCACTCAGTAACTATGTCTGATATTAGCAAGAAATATTACGTCTATGTTCTTGACACACTGTAAAGTAGTTTGTGTGTGTTTTTGATAAATTAGTCACATTTTACCTGAAACTGGATATGTTTTTGTTGTTGTTTGGCTATGTGCGGCGCAAACAAGACTACAACACTTACCAAGAACAAAAGTGTCAGTCATGTGACACACCATGCATGATGTATATGCGTGACTGATTCACATGTATGACTGGCAGACATGTACACACAAAGCGGAACGATGCTGATAGCGTTCGGGTGTCACACCCATGTCTATGACTAATGTACTATAATGTCACGATGCAAGGCACCTTATTGTTTATTGTGGTCATGGACTTGAAATTCTGTTGACAATGTGCTCCAGGATGAATCATTCTTGAAATCTGCACACATAATGACATGATGTCATCTTAAAAACTATCAACATCAGGCTGTATCCCAAACAGCATCCTACCGCGTGATATAGGCATATGTATGTTAAAGTAGAATTGTTTAGATACTGCAACAACATCTATAGATGTATTCCAATTCACAAAATAATGAATCCACAAAAAATAATCCCAGACATTGCCCATCGCGGCACAATAACAAATGCTTTACAAGTAGCAAACTTTGCTATGGTTGATACTTTATATACACTTACTCACAAGGGGGAGCTGTAACTCAAGTTGCGTTCTTGATGAAAGCCACATCAACCCACACAGAATCTACAGAACAGAGACGTTTTTGGATCTGGTACAGTTCTAAGGGATTAATTAAGATAACTGAATTTGGCTGAAGAGTGTGATTGGTGTGAATAGATTAGAGGTGTGAATTCTCTTGTGACACAACAATGTAATAATAATAATAATAATAATAATATTATTATTATTATTATTATTATTATTATTATTATTATTGCTGTTGTTGTTATTGGTGTTATTGGTGTTGTTGTTGTAATCCACATTTCCATTCGAGTACTAAGCCCTGATTGATTGTTGTTCACAAGAGCTCAGCTCGCAAATTAGACCCATACATACAAGTATTTGATATTTGATTAGTTGAATTGTGGAAACCAGTTTGCACTAGTCAATAGTATTGTCTGGGTGCATTTCCCCATTAGTTCTGCACAAATGAAACACAAATCAATTTGTAAGCACAAGTAACTTCAGTTCTAATGCACATTAACACCAATGCGGAATTACTCTACTGTTCTGCAGAGAGTTTACAATGACGTGGATCATTTAATCTGACGGATTTCATGGGAATGAAGACGTAACAGAATCTAAGACTGCTAAGCTGCGACTCTTATCCTAATCGTTTACAAACGTTCACACCAGTTGATATGCACAAGTTCTTATCAAATTGTTTCTGTAAGCCAGCCAGCGACAGTATATTGTATGTCATTTCTAAGTATACTCAACTGATTTGTAAACAATAGTTTTTAAATGAATTCATTTGCTGCAGTTAGGGGTTCAGGCGTTTGTTATGATTCATAAGGATGCTCTTTATTCTTTCAATCTGAGTTGCAATTTTGAGCTCAACTTCAACCAGGATTCAAGTTAGATTGTTTGAAGGTGTTTTGATTAAAAAAAAAATAATAATAATATATTTTTTTTATTTGCTGTAGACAACATAAAGAAATAAATTGACCAAAAAAAAAACACTATGCCACCGTGCTGCACATATATATTTGTATATTTATACAAATAATAATTTAAAAAATTGTTTAGTATTTTGTTTATTGATTTATTTTCCCCATTCTACAACAATGCTGGGGATTTCAAAACTATGAAATAACACATATGGAATTAGGTAATAATTAGGTAATTATGTAACAACAACAACAGTCAGTTATTATTTTAAGACACAAAGGTCAGCTTTTCTGTTCCTTTCTGTTCTGTCGAGCCTTTCAATACTAGTTCTTGTAAGAACCCATTAAGCACCATGATATATAGTATACATATATACACTATGTACACTCCAAATAAATACAAAAATTCACCCCATAATAAAAAAGCATAATAATAATAATAATAATAATGCAATCAAATTCAATATTTATTTGTTTGTTTGTTTGTTTGTTTTTGTGTAGTGCATTGAAAGAAAAACAGGGTCAGAACACAGCTAAATAATAAGGATCAATTGTAAAAAATGCACAAAAAAATCACGAGTTTGTTTTGTAATTTATATTTGTATTTATTATTAAAAGGTAGAAAAAGAAGAACATTATTTTGCATGTATACTCTAATGATATAATGCCAAAGAGGTACCAGACTAGACTCACATCACCCTGCATCATGTTTACCTGTGTATGGTGTCTTCTTTTAAGCAACATTACTTAAGTTCTGTTTGCAGATATTACAGGATTGTCATTCTGCAGTTATTACTAATATAAGTTTTGAAGCGGAGATTGCGCTCATGAATTATTTCTTGTTTCTTGATGCAGCCTTAGGCTTTCAGAGGCGAGGAGTCAAAATGAAACCAGAAGCCTTTTTTTTGCCCTTTCTTTCTTATAATAACTACTTCATAGGTTGTATTAACTGCTGGAAAATATGACACAGCCTGAAAGTCATCTAAACACACAAGCGGTCTAAGTGCCACACAGGACTCCCATATGCCATTTGTGTTCAGATAAAAATAAATGTTTTATTTGTTAATTATACTAGCTAGTGGAAGTATATAGAATGAAGCGTAGAGCAGCAAGATCTTTGGATTCTTGTGGGAAGCCACAGCATATGTTAGGAAACTGAAGAGTACAGAGTGCAACATATTTCTAACCATTTAAATAAGATTGAAGCAAGTACTAAAACACGGCAGTGGTCATTGGAAAATATTCAACACTGGGGTGGTGTGATGCTGTTGGGCACAAAGCAACAACCACCCTGAAGCCAATTATTCTCTTTTAACAGCATGTGTTTTATTTATCTTATTCCTCTGCACAGGACATATTACCACATGAAGAAAAGTATGTGTTTCTGTATTAGTTGTTGCCATAGAAACATAGAATTAGGACATTACTATAAAAACCTATGATTTGCCTTGCTTGTTGTCGGGGATGCTGTTACAGAAAATTAATCAATGCCTTCTGACTGATCAGAATCAATACGACACTTTGCTAGACAGAAATTTATGTTTTCTTTCAGTTGTAAAACTCAAAGTTGATATTAATATCACAGTTTTCTCATGACAAAGAAGTGAGGTAGACAATTTTAACAGAAATAAAATGACACTAACTACAGACATTGCTACAGTAATTAGTAGAATTGTTAATTAAGATCTTGCTATTGTTGTTTTGGGAAGGTTACATTTCTAGGAGATTTTCATTCACAGGCTCATTTAACTCCACAGAACTATTATAGCCCTTTGTGGTCAAAATAAAAATTGAAACAACTGCAGTTAGAGATCCATAGGGGCAAGAATTATCCTGCCCATTGCTTGTAAAGCCTAGTTAATGATATTACTATCATTATTATTAGATATTACTGTTATTATCATATCAAAAACCATTTAAAAAGAGCTGCTAGACCATTCTGCTGAATGACAGCATGTTGTCAACTCTCAACAGCCTATTTTGGCACTATTGTGAAAAAAAAAAATCATTAGATGTGATAACCTCCAGACTATTTATTTTTTAAAATTTATTTAGTCTTTTTTTTTTTTTTTTGTCCTTGCCCAAAATACTCTATGGTTATGAGCCGCTGAACCCATGCCTCCACTACCTTCCACACACTGGACATAATAAGAACACTCGTCCCCTTTTCCCTCACATGCTGCTGTCACTTTTGGGCAGGTGCAGTACTCCTAAGGACTCTATATACACACTTCAGTGCCACTAAGGACTAAGTCCTGTGACAGTGCAAGAACTGATCATACAGTACTTACTTGACATTTTATTCCACATACTAGTGCACCTAATTTAATTCTAAATTATTAGGAATTTATAACTTAAGTGCTACTCTGGTGTGCTAATTTATCTCTGATATTGTATATGTATACAACAGTTGACTCCTTGGACACTACATGTGCACACAGTCACTTTTTAATTGATCTTTCTTCCATCTGCACTCTTGTATACATCATGTGACAGCACATATTTCTGTGTTTACAACTAGGATCCACACTTCCGTTATGTACCACTCACACTAGTACACAGTATATAAAATACATAGTAAAAATAATCTGATCATAGTGGGTGTTAGTTTTAGGCAAATACAACCAATTATTTATTTAACTAGGACCCCACCCCCCCACCCCAAATGTCCCAATTTCCTGCTTCCACATGGTTTAATTCAATTCGATTCAATTTAGTAATATTTATAGATCGCTTTTAACAATGGTCATTGTTTCAAAGCAGCTTTACCGAATCAAAAGATTATGAAAATAAGTTAAAAACAGCACAATATAACAGCATAATTAGAAGAAGACTGAACAAGTATGGTTTGTTTGGAAAGGTTGCCCGGAGAATGACTCTTCTGTCTATGAAGAACATGGAAGTATGACTGAGGTTTACAAAACTGCACGTGAGCAAACCACAATGATTCTATAACAATGCCTTATGGACGGATGAGACCAAAGTGGAGTTGTTTGGCCGTTTTTTTTTCCAGTGCCAAGTTAGTGGAAAACTAAACAGCATTTCAACAGAAACATCTCATACCCACAGCGGTGGAGGGTAATGATTTGGGTTTATTTTTAGCGGTACTAACTTTTGAACATTCAGCTTATAAGGTGCGTTGTATTTGTAAATAATCTCTTATTGTGTATAGTTTTATACTGCATAGCTGTAAAGTACCTGAGCCTTACTATCAGCATTTCAATGTCCTGTCACTGACATTTTGTGCACTTGATTAATAAACCTGAAACTTAAACTTGAACTGAATATAACATTCATTTTTAATGTAGTGTTCAATTCCAGATGCTATGAGAACACGATGAAGAAAAACCATATTATATCACAAATTTGGAAATATTAAAATAGCATTATGTTATGTAATGCTGCATAAAGCTAAGCCTTTTGTGAACCTGTTGCATGTGTATGAGTAGTCCCTTAAAAAGAAATTGCTTCATAATTCGTTCCATTTTTTGTCCCTGAGAATAAATTAATGATCAAATAAAGTTATGATCTTTCTTTTCTTTGTTTTACTGAGTCATGTTTATGCAAGTTGTGCAGTTATGGCCCAAAAACTGGTTAACACCCTTTGGATTTGGCATCAACACTGTGCTGATCTATGGGAAAAAAAGGGAGCTGGCCATGCCCTACTATTAGGAATTTATGAGTTTTGTCAGCATTCATTACTGGCATAGCCTGCAGGCAAAACAAAGAGAGTGTCTTGGCTCTCTGTCCTTCTTATGGCTCCCTGAGGGGTCAATGACACAACGGTCACCTGTGTCTGTGTGCGAACACACACACACACACACACACACACACACACACACAGATAGAGAGAGAAAGAGAGAGAGAGAGAGAGGTTTGCGGTTCACTTCTTTGTAGCAGTACTGGTACATTGGGATCAGGATGAGTTGTGGGCTGTCTGGATAACAGAGTGACCACAGAGGAACAATCACCCAGTGCAGTGTAATGTAAATGTGATTTATTTTGTGCTATTTAACACATTTTAAAGAGTCATGAAGTCATAATATACACTACTCCTTCGCAGCTATATAAACAGGCTCTAGCAATATACCTTTTATAGCAAACAGTAGCAGTGGCCCATGTCTATAGATTTGGGCAGAATGACACTAATAATAACATGATCTCAAACCAAATTTAGTCGAGGAGCTGTCACATGTGACTTATGCTATAGGCAATTATCTAGTAAATTTTTAGAGTAGCCCTATAATGGCAGTCTGCAACATACAGTACAGACATTCTGCATACACACCGAGTGCAGGAGCTCTTTTAAGCAGCTTGTTCAGCCGAGTTAGATACGGCAAGTGTGTTTTTCAGGTTTCAGCAAAATCTCCAGCGCATCTTAAAAAAGCACATAAAGACCTTAGACTATTTCCAAAAAATTCATGCATTGGAAAAGGAAGACATTTGTTTTCATATTCTCAGCCTGGGACCAAGGTCACCAAAGTGCACACTCATTTCTGATGTACACACATTATCTGGCTCCATAATTCTATCCCTTCTTCCCCCTTTTTCTCTTTCTGGAAGATATCTGTCATTATAGGCGCTGTCTGAACTGTCTTACGTACACTTTGCCTTTTTTTTCTGAAAACATATTAGATTTAATTCCAGTGATTGCTAAGAAACAAGATGTGGACTATTTTTAAACTAACCCAATTTGGCATATAACCTGTGACCCAGCCAACCCTGTCATTAACCTTCCTGTCCACTTCTCATTCTGCACTAATTGCACTAATGTACCTCTATTAATGTATATTGCCTTTAACAGCATTTAGAAAGCAACTTGACTTAAATCTGTTATAAAGCAACATTTTTGTAATGAGGTCTAAATGAGTATTTATGATTCATGAGGTTTATAATAACATTTACTAAACTGCTGGTATACAGAGTCCAAAGGTTTTTGGAAAGTGACACAAAATTCGTAACTGTGCACCACCATGATGTCTGAATTAAAGCAACAAGGAATTAGAGCCTTTTGTTTTTTACATAATCTCTATTTTCACGGGCTCAAAAGTAGTTGTAATTGGTCAATTGACTGATAAGCAGTTTACATTTAGTGGCTGTTCATAAAAACACATAACGTTTAGTCCAAATACTGTAGATGTTGATGCCAACCATCATTAGAATGGGAAAAAACACACCTATTAGAAACTATTAGAGAAATGGCAGAAACTTTAGGACTGGTCAAATCAACAATTTGGCAATGTTGAACAGCACCACCAACAGGCCTTACAGAACAAGGGAGACAACTAAAGTGGATAATCAGAATTCCTTTCTTGAAAACAGAAAACCTGGAATTGGTAACACTTAAGGGCAGAAAAGCAAGAACAAGAGTCTTTGGACAGATCAGGCCAAGATTAACTTACCAATATGATGGGAAGAGAAGAGTATGGAGAAGGGAAAAAAAGGCAAGACATGATCATATATGAGTGCCATATGAGCATATATAAGTGCCAGTGGAAGTGGGTCACTGGTGTTTATTGATGATGTGCTTGCTGATAGAAGTAGCAAGATGAACACGGATAATTAATCAAAGCATACTACAAAAGCAACCCAAGAGCTTCCTAAGGCAAAGAAATGGGACATTATTAAATAGCTGATTCAGTCACCTGATCACATTCTGAACCTCAATCCCACAGAAAGTGTTGGGGATACACTGGAGAAAACTTGTGGACTCCATCTTTAACAATAAAAGATCTTGGCCACAAATGAATGATGCTTTGGATTGAAGTAAATATCGGGATATTGCATAAAGTTGAAATAATGCCATAGCAAATGCAGATTGCAATCAGAAGTAAAGCCAGTTTAATGAAGTATAAGAGTGTCAATCTTTTTTTTTGGCCAGGCAGCGAAGTGCAGATCCCAAAGCTCAATTTGTTCTTGTGCCCATACAGTATAACAAGAAGTGGCTGAAGACTCATCTATTCTAAAAGCACTTATTCATTTTATTATTCATGTCTATCTATTTGTGCTTTCTCATGGCATGCTCTCACCTTTTAGGCAGATAGTTTCTGTTACTCTTGAAGTTAGACTTATTACTCTACTTCTTTTTTTTTTATGGGTTATATTTATTAAAGTTATTATTCTTTATATCACCGTCCTATCAAATTATCTATTTTTTGGGCTATGTATAACAACATTCAATGTAGAGTGGTGGCCAAAAGTATTGAGACAAATGTGAAATTTGGTGTTTTAATGATATTCTCTTTTTTTTTTTTAAACAATGACAATCAAAGTAATAATAAGAATTTGTTATGTTATGTAATTGAATTGCTAAACAAAAAAATATTTAGTACTATAGTATTTAAGTCCTTAATTCTTCAAAACCTGCTGGATCCATCTGTGCATAGAGTCTCAATCCATGCCTGCTTGATTGATTCCTTAAAGTCATGTGCAGAAGATGGTTTCTTTTCTGTTAATGCCTTCTTCACCAACAGTCTTCTATTAGGTTTAGGTCTGGAGATGACCCAGGTCATAGCTCCAGAAGCTGAATACCATTGTTTTTCATGACTTTTTCAGTTAGCACATCCCTTCAGCTAAACGAGCTACAATACATGACATATTTTGTCTTAATAATTTTGACCCCCACTGTATACAATAATTATAATGTGTCATAATTTATATAATTCTAAAATTGTCATCAATGGTAAACTGCATTTGGGAGGTAATCTTTAGCATTGTAACAGTAATCCCGCTTTACGTCAGGCCATATCACATTACCTCATCGTTCATTATTTTAAAGAATTAAAGAATTTTATTCCATACATATATTACAACATTGTTTTATTAATTGTTTTACTGACTTCTATGCAGTTTCCAGCTTTATCCACTTACATTCATGCAAAAGAGCAATAGCTGGATTGTGCTCGTCCATCTTCTATATAAATCACATTCGATAAAAACATCTGCTAAATGAATAAATGCAACCAAATATAAGGCGAGTTAAAACGCACAAACTGATACTGCTGCTGTACAATATCTCAATGCCGCATTTACCATCTCTAACTAAGTTAGAGCAGGCAAGCTGCCATGGATAATGATATCAGAAGTGAACTTGATGTGTGAAATTAAATCCTGTGGAAAGAAAACCTGTGTGGGAGATTGAAACGAGTTTCTAAATGCTATCTGTGTACATTGCTGAATGAGGATTGACGTGAACACCCTGAATAGAGCAGCAAATAAATTGTGCAATTAGATGGGATTCTGCCTGCTCAGAACCATCAGAAATAACTGCCGCTCGCTTACAATGTGCCTCTGTTTGCGCAGGCCTATAACTAATGGTGATATTTTAGCAGCTATATAATAGGGATGGATATCACAAACAAAGCTAAATCAACACAGCTTTCTTTTTTTATGTTAGCTGAGAGAGACAGTATACAATATTCAGACTACATGATGTTGCTTCTGGGTCAGTTACTTCTTCTTTTTTTAGCCTAGAAGATATTACTCAGTAACTATAAATTTGGCAGTAACTAAATCATAGGTACTGTGTATGTTAAAAAAAATCACACAAGTAAAAAATGTATGTAAAAAAAAGGTAATATGTCAAGATTTTTTTTTTTTATCATGATATCATGAAGTCATGGGGGAAATGAATCTATTTTTCTTTTATTTAACTGGAAATAACTGTCACGAAGGCAGAGGAGGACGCAGGTGCAGGTCAACAGGGTTTTATTACACTTGGGAAACAATACACAAGCGTAAGTCCGGATCGTAGTCAGGATGCAGGCACCGGTCAGGCAATCAGCCAATAGCATTAACTAGGCAAGGCAAGAGCAGGAACAGGAAGCCACAATAGAATCAATACCCGATAAACAATCAGGAAATCAAGGCTTGTAGGAAAACGTACAGAACGTATACATCGCAAGGTGAGTGTGGAGTTCACATCCTTATACACTGTGAGAGTGTGTGGCAGTGATATAAATTAGGTGTGCACGATCTGTAGTCTGGTGAACATGAGCATGAGTCCATACAGGGCTTTCATACATTTATTATTTTTTAAAATTTATTTTATTTTTTACACGTTGCTAAACGTGTGTGAATACACATTCATAATCAAACTTCTTTCACAAAACAGGGATAACCAGCATACTGGATAAAATATCTAAATTTGTGTTTCTCAAGTTATAATGCCTTTACTTCACACCAAACATTCTGATTATTGGGAATATTTACTTCTCAGTTTCATAAAAAAAGGGATAGGTGACAGATGGTAGGTTACACATAGATCATTACCAGAACTCAACGCCTGACACAGGCAATGTCGCAACATGTTATTAACTTTGTTTACATAGTTCATCTCAGAGACAGTACAACCAAAAAGTCACACTGATATGGCACAATGCACTTTTCCCAACTATTCATTCTTTATGTACAGTATGCATCCTGAGGCCATATGATACGATCCAGCCATACATATTACATGGCAGACATGCGTAAAGCCAAGAATAATAACTGGTTATTATTAGCAGCATGTATGTTATTACACACAGAAAACTGTGAAGCATGTAATTTGTGAGGTAAACTTGCATTTATACTTTATTGAGCATATACACTAATATTATAATAATACAGTTATGTGCTATGGGTGTTAGACATGAAAGTAGTTTTGTTTAGGTAACTGTGGAGAAGGCATAACTAACTTGAACATAGAGCCACATGGTCCTACCGATGGCATAATTTAAATGTAATGTGGAGCAAAGTGTCATCACCCTCAAGTTTTCTATAACAGCACAGTTTACAGTGTTTTATTCTGCGTTTATCATAATAATTTTTTACCCATTAACCATTACAAAGTTTGATTCAATGGTGAACAAAATGTCACACATTTTAACAGTTTATTACTAGATTTAAGGCTGGGGAACATCCAAGAAAATGTTTCTCTTCTTGTTATTGTTATCTCTCTCTCTCTCTCTCTCTCTCTCACTCTTTAAAAAAAAAAGCAGCTTATCATTTTACAGAGACATTGAAAAATGTAAGCTACTCTGTCCTCAATACTTCACTGTGCTGATAAGCGTTGCAAGAACTGTGACTGTTATAAAGCACATACAATTGAGTCTCTTTCCATAAAAAACATCAACGATTGTATGTTCACTTTGTTAAAGAACATGTTTATAAAATACTTATTGTTAGTTTGTTTTTTATTGTTTACCAGCAATTTTTCAAGTGGCATGGTGGCATAGTTGTTAGCACTGTAGCCTTGCACCTCCAGAGTTGAGGGTTTGATTCCCACCACAAGTGTGTGAGTTTGCAAGTTCTCCATGTGCTTAGTGGCCTTCCTCTGGGTAATCTGGTTTCCTTCCACAGACATGCACATTAGGCAAGGTTAAATACAAGATGCATTTTTTAAATTATGATTTACTTTATTAAGGAAAAAACGCTGTCCAAACCTACCTCGGCCAGTGTGAAAAAGTAATTGCATATGTGAAATGAGTCTTTCCTTTTGGTCAGCAGTGACTTTCGCCTGGGAACTCTCCCATGGATGACATTTTTGCCCAGTCTCTCTTTCCTATTGTTGAATCATGAACACTGAGCTTAAGTGAGTCAAGTGAGGTCTGCAGTTCTTTAGATGTTGTTTCGGGTTCTTTTATGAGCTCCTCGATGAGTTGTCATTGTGCTCTTGGAGTAATTTTGGTAGGACAGGCACTCCTCGGAAGGTAATCTCACTGTGATGGTTCTCACTGTGGTTCGCTTGAGTCCCAAAGCTGTAAAAATGGCTTTGACACCCTTTCAGGCTGATACATGTCAATTAATGATACATGTTTTTTCTCATCTGTTCTTGAATTTCTTTAGATCATGTTACCTTTTGAGATCTTTTAGCGTACTTCACTTTGTCAGACAGGTTCTATTTAAGTGATTTCGTGATTAAACATGTCTGGCAGTAATCAGGGCTGGATGTGGCAATGGAAATGTTACTCAGCATTCCAAAATTTTTCTTCTCTTCTCAATCATTTAAGTGTGACAAATCCCCCCCTCCCCCCCAAAAAAAAACAACAACAACAACAACTCAGGATATTTTTGTTCACAGCACTCTATCTATCTATCTAGTGAAAAATGTAGGTTAAAAAAGTAATATGTCAAGATTTTTTTATCATGATATCATGAAGTCATGGGGAAAATCTATCTATCTATCTATCTATCTATCTATCTATCTATCTATCTATCTATCTATCTATCTATCTATGTGTTATTACAGCAGTTAATGTTCTGGAAGTCAGCCTTGATACAGCACCCTCAACGGCTCCACTTCTTATATCTTTATCTGTTTGATTTTTATTTCTTTTCGAAAAGAATGTGAAATGAATCTTTTCCACGTTTAAAAAAAAAAACAATGCTCACCTTATTTTTGAGAGACTGGTCACATTTGAACAGGAAACTGACCTCAAAATACCGAGTTTGTGAGTTGCGAGCAGTGTGGCAGCCTGAACGCGTGACAACTTACCCGGTGCTCTTCCCGCTTCGTGGATCTCTGGAAGAACTTAACACTTGACTTTAATACGAGTATATATTGATTCGTGTAAACGGCAAACGTCATATTTTGCATCAAGTCGTCCTTTACAATATAAAAAAAAAAACCCATCATCATACGTCACGTTAGTGACTGTGAAACTCTATCTATTTAAATCTTTGAGCCTAATTTGTCACGTCTGAAAATAAACCCCATTGCTAATATGGTGGACATACGCCAAGCTGGTGAATGGGAAGGAATTCTCCTGCACGTTTTTCTCATTTGACACATAACCGTTGCCATTCGTGTTAAAGACTTCACTTTATTCGGTGTATATACGCTGCTGGTGTGTATGCTGTGTGGTTTCCCTGTTCCTCCTCCTTCCCCGCATCTCATTATCCTCCAGAGCGTCTCTAGGTGATTTAGCGCCGCCAGTCTGGAGCAGGTGTTCAACATGGCGAGCTTGGCGAGCGGATCTCTCTCTCTTGCACTCCTCACCTGTCTCGCTTTAACAGCTTTTCTGCCTGAAGGTAAGACCTGAAAGTTTACACCACTTGGCGTAATGCGTTTGTGCACCAGTGAATAGTGATGCGCTAATAAAGCGGTGTTCATGCTCAGAGGTAAAGAAGCTGCGCGCTCCGATGTTTAACTGCGGTCTCTACGTGTGTGATAAGTGTCTCTATGTGTGTGTCAAGTGTTGCAAACAAAACGGTTTGTTTCTATCGAGACACTATTCCTCTTTTATGTCTTAGTGCACACAGAGAGCGTGCTTATTTATCGGGGTGGGTGAGATAAAACTCATTGAGAACCAGAGTAAAGTCGCTCTCTATAAAAGGTGCTAAGGGTTAGTTTTAGACATATATATATATATATATATATATATATATATATTTAAAAAAGTCATGTGTAATTGATTATTTGTACTCGCTATAGTGATTCTTTTTTTTTGCGTTCGCACGCATCTTGTTTATTTTTTGCGTCCTCATCTCTGTTCACGCATCTGTGCGTTTAAACAAAATCAAACGTGCATTTGTGTTTTCCTGATGCGTTTTCGGAACCCTGTGGATCCGACAGCACCAGAACCTCCGTCCTCACCCCCATCTCCATTGTAGTGCACGATCAGTCACAGCATCAGTATAAGTGGACTTGTGGGATTGCTCTGGTTTGGCATGTAATCCATCAACAGGTTTAGTGTGAGACTCGAGCTCAGAGTGCAGGTTGAGGAGGAAACCTGATTCACCAAGCACAAGGATCTTAACCCCTGTTTGAGCATCTTGGATTGTACAATCCATGACAGTGTGAAATCTCATTTGAGTAGTTGAGTATACACTGATTCAGGCGTTATGGAAAATAGAAATGAAGAACATTATACAAGAGTTTCACTCAAAATGATTGGAGTTTCAAGAGTGCATTTGTTTGCTGTAACCACACTGAAGCATTTCAGTACCTGCATTTACACGGACCCTAACGTTCCACTTAATTGGACCAGAAGGAATTTTCGCTCAGGATAGTGTAAACCTTCAATAATTTGTTCAATAGAAAAATATTAACCATGTCAACACTTGATCCGATCGTTTCTTTCTTAGTCAAATCAATATATACAGTATATATATATATTTTTTTTCCATGCACGATTGCCCCAGAGGTATCATTTGGTGGCATGTTGAGTTTCCGTCAATGCAGGGAAAGGTTTACTGAAACATTTAGTGTTCTTGATGAGCTGTAAAACTCCTCTTGCACTCTCCTCTTGTTTACAGTATGTGTAAAGTTTTGTGCTTAATTATTAAGAACAGTAAAAAAATGCAAACATTGCTTCCATGACATGAAGTGATCTATCTTCGTCATCTTTTTTAATTAAATAAAATGAATTTTCTTCAAGTTCTTGTTCTTGTGTAATATTTCTATCAGATCGTATGCATCTTATCAGATCAGCATAAAGCAGGCATTACTAAATGGTGGTTCGACCGAATGACAGTGCTATCCGGACCCTGATGCTTTTCTGATCAATGAGAATAATTGATATACGGTACCAGTAATCTAGTGCTATATACGCATCACTCAACAGAGTCAATCAGCACCGTGTATAGACAGTGTGTGCGGAAGAAACAGAAACAAAAGCGTTACATTACTTACTCCAAGAAAAGGAAAGTAGACTATGAAAACTGAAACTTCAAAGATGCATGGGCAGATCAATATACTGTATGTTTATTCTTCCTGCGGGAAGTTTAAAACCAGTTTGTCTCATATGTTCCGAAACTGTGGCGATAAAAAAAAAAGTAATATGAAGCGCACTAAAAGAAAAAATTGTTTGAGCAAACATATCTGCAGCAGTCTGAGAGACCAGTATGATAAAGCAACCAGAGTTCTTTCACATTCATTTACAGCCTATCGCCATGCAAATGAATATTCACTAAATCTTGATTGATTTAAAATTTGTTGTTTGTATTCCATACAAATATCAGAAAATACACAAGCCCATAAAATTTTAAATTGTTCACAACTATGAAATGTTAAATTGCTTATTTTTTTTTTATAGACTTACAATATAGAGATATGTATAGATCTGAATCCTAACACAAACATGAAATTCGGACCTTGGCTCGAAGAAAATTTGACTGTACCTTCTTAAATTTTAATTCCGGACCCCTGGCATACAGTATATGTAAAAAGTTAGGATCTTTAATAAGAAATGTTGTGTATAGCTTGTACATAACCTAAATGCACACAGTTTTAATATTATTTCCCAATATTTACTTACTTTTTTTTTTATACTTGAGTGGAAATACCTGCCCTTAATCTTAATATGTTTAATCCACTTGGCTGTATTTGCCATGTAAATATGTACTTATCCACTTATTAAAGTTAGTTTCAGTCCACTAATTTAATTTGTTAAGCTGCATTCCTTTCTCATTTGCTTATATTTACTAGAACTACGTACACTGGGATAACTCGTGGTGTGTATCACCATGCGTCTGTGTTTGCCATGTAAAATTTGATTTTCTAGTTTTAAACAGTTACTACAGTAGTGTTAGCAACATCATAAGTGGAAATGTCAAATACAATTTTTTTAATGAATATAAATTGTGACATAACATATGAAAGTTTATCAGAGTAAGATGAAAAAAGATTAGTGATATTTTTTCTTGAAGCACATGAAATTAACAGAAGTGTACAATTAAATGTGAGCTAGCTAGAGAGCTAGCCAACATGTTGTAACGCGAGCAGGGCTTCTTTAGATTCCTGTTCTGTTAGTTTTCACTAGCAGGGTAAATGAACAGATTTTTTGGAGATATTGTGTCTGAAATGCCACCCACTCTATATTCATACTTGTTTAGGGAACTCTTGTATAAAATAAATATTTTACTTGCAGTCTATCATACAGCTATGATCCTGGCCTAAGGCAGGCGTATAACCACATTTTACAAGTCAGTACTAATTTAGCACAAATGCACACTTGCTCATACAGTGCTGCCTAAGTAGAATGTTTAAAATTCCCCTAAAATCAATCTTGGTATAGACACTGATACAATAGTATATCTAGTAGTACAAAAGAAAAAAGTTTTTGATATTTAATTATCAATTATCACGTTAGTTCACCACTTCTGGCAAAATGTATAGAATTTTTTGATGACTCATCCTGTACTTGCCTTGTGTCCATCCAATTAAATGCTCCTTGGAACATGTATGTCCCGCCCCCAGGCACCTCATTATGAGCAATGTGAGATTTTGTCTGTGAGATTTTGGCTTCGCGTCTTCCTACACATTATTTTCTTTTGTAATCAGTACTTGGTTGAGACAAAATGGTTTGATTCATTTCAGTTTAAAGAAGGTGCAAGCTAGTTACAAGTATTTATGATTTCAATAAAAAAAATATAGACAATAGACAATAAAATTGAACCATAAGGATCTCGAGAGAAGAAGTTACAATTAAATTCAAATTTGTTTCAGTTTTAATCTTTCACTCTCACTCACTTACTTCCTATACCGCTTTCTCCTGCGTACAGGTTTGCGTGGGGCCTGGAGCCAATCCCAGGAGTCTTAGCGTACAAGACGGGGTACACCCTGGATAGGTTGCCAAACCATCTCAGCGCACACACACATACACACAATCATCTGTCACAATCACACTATGGGGGCCATTTAAAAAAGCCAGTTAGGCTGATCTGCATGTCTTTGGACTGAGGGAGGAAACCGGAGTACATGGTGGATACCCATCAAGCACGGGGAGTACATGCATACAGAGACAGGAATCAAACCTGGCTGGGAGTCAAACTTGGACCCTGGAGGTGCAGTGCTAACCACTAAGCCACCATGCCGCCATGAAATCTTCTTCCACTGTCATAAGTGTGTTTATTTATATATA
>JAOVVA010000052.1:11480048-11496906 GCA_028565275.1 Leiocassis micropogon | reverse complement strand
ACTTTTTCTTTTATGCTCTTTTAAATAGAAATAGAAATGAAAAGTTCAGCTGGAAAGTTCTTTTTTTATTCTGAATATAAAATGATTTAGAGAAAAATATTTTAGGTGTTTTTATGCTATCACCATAAACATAAATGTATAAGGAAATTTGCAATCTATATTGCTCAAAAAATTTTAAGGAACACATAGTTCTGAAGTCCTTTGTGTGTATGTATGGGTTAAGTCAAACTAGGATATAGTACAACGTGATTATAAAGTGGGAAAAGTTTCTGATAACGGTGTAGCTAGATATTTTTCCGGGAATGTTTCTCATTGCTAGAATTTAAGAGTGTTACAATTCATCCAGAAATCTGAAAAATGATTAATGTCACCAAAATGTGTTGTTCTACTTGGAGTGTCTTCCCTTAAATAGCCATGAAGAATAGTACTTTAAAACATTGTATTTATATATCTGTATAAATTATTTCTTTGCTGTCGGAAACAAAAACAGACTATTAGGAGTTGTGACTTCTTAGTATGTGAAAGCCAATGCCAAGATATATAGGCTTTTTCCTGGAAGTGCTTAAAAATCTCAGCTCATTTTTTAAATAAAAAAAAAGCCCTCATGTTCCACCCATTAAAGCAGTGAATATGAAAAGTGTAAAGTATTCCATATGCCTTTTCCATTGGAGGAATTCCAGCTGGCTCGTGTAAGAATAGCTCTAGCCTACACAGATGAAATGATTTCAACCGAACTGCTCTGTTGCTTTTATCCAAAACTGTTATTATTCTATTATTTCTTTTTGAAGGGACCCAGTAGAGCTAAATGTTTTATTTCTATGAATTTTAACATGGTGACTAATAACGTAGCATTCTCTAACTTAAAAAAGGGTTTTAAGGTAAGCTGCAGTGTTTACAGCAGCCATTCTTACTGTGTAATTTCTTTGTTCATCATCCAGCAAAAATGAAGCCAAACATGTTTTTATTAATTCCAGGTCATATGTCTAATCAGAGCAATATGAGAATTGCAAGAGTGTTAGTCTCTCCATCAGTCCTCTAATTTATTAAGAATATTAAGACTGAAGAACTGTAAAATGACACATTTGTCTGGAAGGGAGTTCTTTAATAAAGTGAAGTTTTAGCATTATAAAAAGAAAACCCCCACACAAAATTGAAATAGCAAGATGACAACTATGCGTGGGTTTAGAAACTATAAGCTAATGCTAATACCAATGATCAAGCTAATGATCAAGCAAACAAAAACAGAAGCAAGTAACACAAAGACGATAACAACAGACACGAGACAAATTGAGATATTGAGTGATTCCAAACTGCTGGAAGCGAAAATGTTCAGTTCAAAGGGAACTGTGAACGGTGTAGGGAACAACTGAACAATGGGTCTTCACTTCAGCGGAAAAGGGAATAAAAACTTTTCATTCAAGTCATTGCGTCTTGCTGGAGCGTAAAAAAAAATGGAGCTCGAAAAAAGGATTTATATATTTATTATTATTATTATCCAGGACGACATGGGCACAATAATGAAAATTTTAATTCAGAAATCAAGAAATCTGTAGTATTATATAGGCTAGTAATCTGTAAAAATCTCTATATATCTTTAATCTATTATTATTATTATTATTATTATTATTATTATTATTATTATATTTTATGAATCAATAATTTATATACAAGTTATACACTTTTCAATAGCATATGTTTTACAACGGTATCAGTTTTTGTTTCAATAAAATTTCAATATTTAATATTCAAAGTATAAAGTTTCCACAGCAGCAGCGACATGTACTGTATCACAGGTATCTCTTCACAGGGTAGTTTGATCAGTCAAACAACATTGTATTTAAAAAGCACAGTTTTTAAGATTGCAAATAAACTGATTATTTAGTAATATGCTTAGATTTTTGTGACAAAAAACTTTGTTGGATGGATGTTATTCAAAGAAGCAATTTATTTTTCTATTTAAAGCGGCTCAGTTTTAGCTTATAAGGTTTTCAGTATCAACTGACATATACAGTAACATGGTCTGGAATCGATAAACAATTGAGATGATGTGTACTACAGTGCGGTCATAGAGGATACTAATGCGACAGAGTTGACATGCATGTACTGTTAACTTACTGGAAAAATTTGTTCTTTGGTGTTTACAGGACACATGCTGTGTTTGTAAGGGGAAAAACGCTTGAAGCTTGCTGAGACAGGCTGAGACATTTAGTTGAAATATTCTGTTGATCCACAATTCTGAATAAGAATTATGTAAGAAATAACCTACAACAGACTGCTGTTATACAAAAATAATCAGGGGGTGACGCGAAGGGGGGGATGCCACTACCCTACTAAAGTACATTGTTTTTGTATAAAGGCATGGTGTGGTGTGTGTTATTCTATTTATACCACAGTGATTTCTCAGCAATTACGACAATTTAATGTATTAATGAAATAAATTCACACATTTTAAAATTAGATTTAATGTTGTGGAACATCTCAAATTCAGCTGTAAGCCACTTTCTTCCAAATCTTCCTCGCTCTCTCTCTCTCTCTCTCTCTCTCTCTCTGTCTCTCGCTGTTTCTTTTTCTCAAAAATGATTTTTTTTTGTGTGTGATTTTTTTTTGCTTGTGATTTTCAAGAGAAATTGGAAAGAGGAATCTAATCTGTCATAAAGACTTCAGTCTGCTGATAAATTTAGCAAAACACTATGACTGTTACAAAGCACTTACAGCATAGACTATTTCCTTAAATGTTAAATTAGATCTCTTTACAAAAAAAAATACCCAACTAACAAATTGTAGGTTTTATTTCATTAAACAACAATTTATAAAAAATATATATATATTAGTCCCTTAGTCCCTGTGTATGAGCTGTTACTTTACAGCTACATTACAGAAAAATTAATTTTTTAGAATTAAATCAAATTAATTAAATTGCTTTTAGAATTTAAATTGGGTGAAACAACACATTGAACTAAGGAGAATAAACCGCAGTTTAGAGCTGGGAACAGTATGTGATAAAGAACATAGAAACGATTGTGCATTAAAACAAGCACATTATTATGTTCATTGATCGTTCATGTTTACAGTCAGAGCAGAAGTTTCTGAGATGTGATGTACGAAAATAACACACACCTTCTAACCAGTCCGGATCAAGGGTTCAACCGTGCTTTGGTCTTATATCATTTGAATTTGACTTGAATTTTAATATGTTGCTCAGAAACTACTTGTTGAGCAACGATCACCTTAGTATGATGCAAAACAACATTTTTACCTTCTAATCATTTTATTTACAAATTTATATATGGTGATTTTAATAGATTATTTTCCATTTTCTTATAACAGATTTCTAACATTTTTTGGTGAATTTTGAGTGCATAGCATAATGACAGAGAGAACTTATATAGGACCTTATAGTTCCTGCTATTATTTATGTCACAGTCAAGATAACCAGCTCTACTCCCTCACCAGCATCACATTCTCTCTCTCTCTCCCTGTCTCTCTCACTCTCTCTCTCTCTCTATCTCTCTCTCTTAAAAATGCAGTTTGTCATCTTACATGAGTCCATGAAGCATGAATCTTGTTGTTCCCAAGACGTCCCTTTATTGGGAAACTGGTAAGCAGTGTGTTGGTTAGAAAGCAGGACACTTGCCGCTTCTTTCATAAATGTTAAATAAATTGCAAAACTATAAAAACAATAATGTATTAGGTGTGCGTTAATATTTACCATCACATCTTACAGCCCAAGCTACCGTAAAACATTATGACCAATCAAATTCAAGCATTCAACTGTATTGTGGTGTAAATATAGTTTAACAGAACGCTGTTGTGAGAGTAAAAACTACCTTTATTTCTCTATATAGTGCCCTGCTTCACAAATATACTCATCCCAGTGTTTCACTTGTGCTTCAATGCCATCAAGGTTGAAAGTTTTCTCAGTTCACCAGAGCCATCATCCTCTGAAATACTGCAACTCTCGTGATGGCCCAGACATGTGGAAATGGCTTGGAGTGAAGTCAAGATTGTACAGGGGATTTGGCAATAACTCCCAGCCGAGTTCCTGTAATGTTCAAGTGGTGTTTATGGTTGATTGTGTGTACAGTTCCCACAGACAGATGCATCTCTTCCATAACGTTTTGACATTATGTGACGATATTTAAGGACCAGGCGTTCCACTCGCTAGATGCTCACGGGAACAACTGCAGTGGGCTCTGAGCTACGTTTGCATTTAAATGTTTAATTGCAGCTAAGAGTCTCATCTCCATACTATGCCTTTATTTTCATAATTTTTTTTTACGCCTTCATTCACGAGAAATTTCATCACAAGTCCCGGTTTGAATTGAACTCTCCTAGTAATATTCTTTGAATATTTAATTTTTTAAGCTGTTTCGAATACAACTTTTTTTGATAGGCGCATATACCACGTTTACTGGAGAAGTTGAATCTAACATAATATTAGTTTCTTTCATATGCAAATTGTATAAATTCATGTCTTAGTAAGTATTTTGCCACAACTTGTGTCCATTAAAATGTCCAAACTGTTTAGCCTTCCTAGTGTTATCATGTGACAATGAGTCCTCATTCCTGCAATGTAAAGGTTGTGTCACAGAGACACAAATAAATCTCAATTTTTAAATCACATATCTTTCCCCCCAGCCACCTAGTACACACCAAGCCCAAGATCCTAACCCAAATACACACGTTTTTATGTTTTACTGAGTAACCCTTTTGTTGTAACCGCTTAATTTTACAATATGAGCACAAGAGCATTTTAAGGATTGATCCTTCAACAGGAATAGCATTAGCGCGTGGCTGTTTATGCGGTCATTTGGACAGAACCGAGCGAGTTAGATGAGAGGCAGCAGATGAGATAAAGGCTGAAGGGACAGAGAATGCTTCATTCATGACAGCGCTTGGATAATGAGAGGAGAATATGATGAGAGGACGAGAGTTCATGCCTGCTACGATAAATATGTCACTGTTTTGCTCTGCTCCGTCTTTCATGGAAAGAGCCCATTGTCTGTTCTAGTTACGCATTGATTAAATTTTGGCACCGACCAAGGAAGGACGTGAAGAAAAAAACAAAACGGATCAAATTATGTTGTTTTTCAGAGCATCCAATGGATAATAGGCTATTTCATCTAGCCACCGAAAACAAATAACATTGATGTAGTGTTGCACTAACATCCGTGCCACTGATGTCGCCTTATGCGCTTATGGGAGGTGTTTTATGAGTGGGAATTTTTTTTTTAAAGTGCATTATCAAGTTTAAGTTCAAGTCCCTTTCCAGTTTGTTACCTGTAGATCGTATTCAAAAAGGAGCACCTTAATGAATTGTTCAATTCATTAATTGACAAGATGTTTATTAATAATAAGCTTTCATGTTCAGCAGTTTTTTCGCCTCATTGTATTTTTTATAATGCCGCTGAGTTTATCTTGGGTTACACATCAATATCTCATATTATCACACTTTATAAAATGCACTGAAGGACTACATGAACTCTGTGAGGGGCCATGAAGCTCAGCGTGATGTGACCCACTTAGCAACTTGTGACAACCTCAACAGTCCTCTGTAAAAAGCTTGCTTTTTTTTTACTCTTCTTGCTTCTGAGTAGTTTTTTTTTTTTTTTTTTACTTTTTATTTTCTGTGCTTCAAAATGAAAGATAACACTCGAAGGTTTGTGGGAAAATGAAACCTTTTTTTTCCTGATGGTCTGAACAACATATGAAAAGGTTTTGTTCAGAACACCTAGGTAGGAAATGAGTCAAAATACTGATGTTTTAAGACAGGTAATGCTTTTATTTTCTAAATCTACAAGCCAGCGTTTTTGTACTGTGATGGCCTCACTCTTCACCTGCAGATATGCTTAATTTAAATAGATTTTTTTTATGGTTATTTGAAATTTGCAAGTTTTTAGGAATTTTTACATTTTTGAGGAAATCCCAAAGAAGGGTTTTTACATAATCAGATCAGAGGGACAAGTATAGTGTCTGATTTGTCCATTTTTAAAAGCTGCCTCAGATCAGCAAAAAAACATATTTTTATTGCTTTCTTTTTAATTATTATGTTTATAGGATGGTTAAAATATACTCAGGAACACCTGTACCCCTGCTCCTTCATGCAATTACCCAATCAGCCGATCGTGGAGCAGCACACTGGATGAAATTAGCCTCAAATTCTTGTTTTTGGCTGACAGAAGTAAACCACGATGTGGTCTTGTGCTGTTATATTCTAGCCAGCCCAAGCTTGTGCATTCGGAGCTGCTTTTCGATACTTTTCTGCTCACCACGGTCGCAAAGAGTGGTTATTTGTCTGTCTATAGACTTGTCAGCTTGAGCCAGTCTGGTCATTCTTTACTTTTCTCCCTCATTAACAAGGCATTTTTTTTTTTGCACCATTCACTGTAAGCTCTTGAGACTGTTGTGTGTCAAAACCCCAACAGAACACTTAAGCAAGCCTGTCTGGCACCAATTATCATACCACGGTCAAAGTCACATTGCGTGGGCATTACCTGAAGCTCTTGACTTGTGTCTACATGAGTTTATGTGTTTTCCTGCTAATACCTAGGAGTTAATACAGCAATTGTGAAATCTATATTTAAACCTCAGACTTACCAACAGACTTAAATGCTTCTCAGAAAACTGTACAGTGTGCCAAAAACAAAGGTGTGTCTCATGAGATTCTGACCTTCGACTTAGACTTGATCAGGTGCCTAAAAACTTTTGTACAGTCTAAATATTATCATAAAACTAAGTATTAAATATTGTAGACGAACACTAAGTGACAATGTTATTCAAATGTTGAATTATTGGATTTCATCAAGCTAATAATAATAATAATAATAATAATAATAATAATACTGGGTTAGGAACTGTCTAACGCATTATTAAAACCTAGAAGCAGAGTGATGAACTGCCAACTTTGTGAAAAAAAAATATGATTGGAGATCACTTAAATGCTTTAGTTGGCCAGGTATAGCCTCAGCAGCGTTATGTGGCAATAAAATTAAGTCAGCTGATGACCTAAATGTATGGAGTTACCAGGTTATCACATCTATGGAGTTTTTCTTTCCTGATGGGACGGACATACAGTATTCTAGGACTCAGACTGTGAAAGACTAGTTCTGGGAGCATGAGGAATTATTTTTACACATGAACTGGCCACTACGTTGCAGCCCATAATCAAAGTTAAAGTCAGTCGAATGAAATATTAGAGTCTGTAACTTTTATGCGGAGTATATTTGCAGTGTGATAGTCTTCCAGCTTCTTGAAACACTCAGCCTTGCATTATCACCTACCCTCTTTCTAAACGATCACAGTTAAACTGCTGTGTTAAAGTATGAGAAATGATCTAGACATAACTAAGTAGCTTATATTTTGCAGTGTAGATGCTTGAGTAAGTGCAGGGCTGATTGTAGACGTCTACAGTAAGTTGTCTGGCTGAGTATTTAAAGTGTCTCAGAGGGTGCTTTCAGATAAACATTGTTTAGACTGGTTGCACTGAACCCTGCAGCAGTTTTTTTTCTGGTTTGTTGTGGTTCGTTGGGGAGGTGAGAACTCAAGAGCAAAACAAGTGATCCAATACCATCCAAGTGCCGTAGACAGGTTAGAGTTCCAAGCAGACTTAAACATGGTTCATTTGCAGTGAGAAAGCAATTCGACCCCAAATTGACACAACTGCAAGAAGTTAACCAAACGTGCCATGCCTTTTGGCACAGAAGGAGAGTGGGGCGGAGTTATACAGAGCTTAAGAAGAAGAGTGGGGGTGGAGCTGCACAGAGACACAGATGGAGAGTGGGGCGGAGCTGCATAGAAAAGTAGATGGAGAGTGTGGGCATGGCTGCACAGAGATGCTGAGAGAGAGATTGTGGGCGGAGCTACACAGAGCTTAAGAGGGAGAGTGGGGCCGGAGGTGCACAGAGATGCTGAGGGAGAGTGTGGGCGGAGCTAGACACAGCTTAAGAGGGAGAGTGAGGTGGAGCGAGACACAGAGATGTTGAGGGAGAGTTTGGGCAGAGCTACACAGCTTAAGATGGAAAGTGAAAGCGGAGCTGCACAGAGACACAGAGGGAGAATAGGGGCGGAGCTACACAGAGACGCAGAGGGAGAAGAAATGGAAATGGAAGAAGTCTTGTAATGCACCGCCAAACTATATCAATATAAATGTCAATGTCTCATCCCATATCTCAATTCAAAATATGTTGATATACATTATAAAGCAGATCTACGGCCCAGTCCTACCTCCCACTTACTCTTTTGAAAACAAACGTTCACTAAAAAAATTGTACTTGTGTTATAAATATCACTTATTTAAGTAAGCTATTGTTTGCACTATTTGTTTTAGACGTTTCTACGACTTATTGTGTGTAAATTTCTAAACATAGGTGTTTTTAAATGAATTGCTTGATTTATTTGTTTGCTACCACTGAAAAGTGAACCATGCATTCAAAACATGCATGCAGAACTGTGACTTTTGCATGCCAGTACACTTGCCTTATTACTTATTTAGTGGCAGAAATGTGTTTTCTGTCTCTAATCGTTTATTTATTCATTTATTTTTGCATACTTGGCTTAGATATTGTTTACGTTTTCCAAAGTAGTCTTTCTGACCAATAAATGAAATACATTCAAATACATTGTCAGCTCTGGATGTCCCTTAGCTGGTGTTTTTGTTTTTGAGACATTTCATTATGCTGTGCTGTGGGCTTGCAGGAGTGAGCAGGGGAATACCTGTAAAAATAAATAAATAAATAAATAAATTCCTCAAGACTTCATATTGAATTACTTTTTAATTATCATAACTATTAATATTATTTGCAAAGTGTTGGATTTGAGATTTTGTTGCAGGTCTATTTAATCATCTTGGATGAAAATCACCTCCTGACTCCTGATTTTGTTTCACATTAACGAACTCAAAACTTTCTCCATTTATCTTGATAAAAAAGAGAGCATGTGAGTCAAGACCATGTGAAATGGTAAAAGAGGGAGGGGCTTTTAGGAAATGCCAGGTAATATCGTACAATAACAGTGCAAATTATTCCAGATTAATGTTCTATTTGCCCTACTGACGAGAATTTTTTTTTTTTTACATATTTCTGAGTGATAACCCACACTAGGGGACTCGTCTGTTTATGGTAAACTGCAGCATTTCTACGGAAAATGCTGGAAGGTTGACGTATGATAATAAAATCTATAATTGGAATACACTTCACAGGATATTGTGTAATATCATAAAGGGACAGTAATACCGTTAAATCGCAGAGGCATAATAAACATACAGTGTAACGTCTGTAAATATCTGGATCGCAGATGGGGTTAGGGTGTAAATTTGGAAACCATCGTGTAACGTTGAATGCAGTCTGGACCTCAGGTCGGATAAGTATTGATCAGTGGAGACAGAAAGTGGGACTCCAGCTGTCTAAGCAAGAGTGAGTGACCAATCAATAGGATGTACAGATGGTGGCTCGGGGGGAAGGCGCTTTTCAGTAGAGCTGCTAAATACTTAAGATTGTCAGGACATTGAATACTCTCAGCAGTTAATCTCATTACCTAACGCAAGAGGAGGTGATGTGACAGCAGCATCTGTTTGCACAGTCACAACTGGCTGTGCTACGATAACATCATTATTTCCTATGTGATATGAGGAAGATGTCTTCTCTAATGTTTAACATATTAATAAGTAAATGCACATCATTAATGCATGGTATGTTTACGTATGTTTCATTTCAACATAAAATATTGGAACAGGATGACCATTAGACAGTATGTATTGTACGGTGCTGCGGTTTAACCTTCCTCTCTTAAAAAAAAAGACTCATTTCAACACAAATGGGTATTTAAGGAGAGCACTTACTTTCTTAGTCCAATTTTCTTTGGACTCTGACCATTTTGTGCATATTTAACATGTTTTTATCCTGATTGTGTCTCCAAGGGTTCTTTTATTTTTATAGCCATTTGATAAATTACATGATCGGCATTTAAAAAACAATAATAATTATTATTATTTCATGACACCTTTCAACAAGTTTATCTATCTTATGTTGTAAGAGGTTTTAGCTGTGACATTGAAGATACAGATACACACTGCGTTCCACAGTAACAAAATACAATGTAACCTTGTTGTGCTGTTTATGATATTTCTTGATATACAACCTAATAATAACTGAACCCAATATACTGTATGATCTAAGAAATTCCTGCCAGCGGCTTCAAATGAAATGTGTTTTACAGCCAATGTATGGTGTGGAAGATATGGAAGGTACCTGTGCCAGATGAAACAGCGCATCCAAATTGAAAGGATAAAGCAGAACACTTCATTATTTGATCACAGCATGAGGTACGCCCAGAGAGGAAAGGGATGACATCTGTCAATTTAGGGTTTTCTACACAAATGTAAATAAGCTGCTGCGTAAACAACCAGTTGTGCATAGAGAGCATAGTGGCAGCTCTCGGGCGACCTTAAGAACGGCGTTGCCGGACCAGTCGCTAATCCTCTCTGACAGGGAAGAGGTTATCTTAGCTATGGTAATTGGGATGCTGTCGTGGAAGTTAGACTATTTGTGAAACCTCATTTGGCCTCTCACATTTTATCAGTGAGTCAGGACAGGCGAAAATGCCGTTGCTGAGAAGAGGGGTGCTGGCATACCAATGTAGAGAATCTGAAGGAATGAACAGATTCTGATATTAAGGGTAAAAGTTTCTTTTCTTTTTTTTTTCCCTTTTTTTAAACCACCGGATTCACTTTTGTATTAATCATTATTAAACCGAATATGATTACGACCTTCAAGAGCAGTTAGGTAGCTAACTGACATTTTAGTCCTTGTTACTGTACGGCTTATTGCTGAAGGTCTTTTTCTTGTTTTTTCTTAGCACAGTGCATGTGTGTAACTGTGCAATGCAGGATAATGAAAGTTCAAGATCATTTACCAGGATTAGCTGTTGACTTTCATAGTTGGTCTTTAAAAGTTTATGTCAGTATAAAACAAACGAGGATGCAGAATAAATGAAAAACAGCGACTAGCACTTTAGATTTTTTTTACACAGATTAGCCGAAAAGACCTGTCAAATAATGAAATGTTTGGTTGTGGAAATTAAATGCAGCTTAATGGTACCATTAGGATGTTTGCTTAGTTCAGATTTTAAGCAAATGCTCTTTTTTTGGTCTTAATTTGTTTTGTAGCAAAATATGAATTTAAATATTGCAGTCCCCTCTTGTGTATTTACAGCCACAAATGAGTTTTAAATGCCTGGTAATGAGAAATGTTTTTTTTTTTGTTGTTGCTGCTTTTCTTGCTTGATTGTGTAAAAGGTATTCCTGGGACAGTTCCTAATCATCCGTAATGATTCCAGTAATTTAGTAATTCAGTAATTAGTAACTTTATATTGTATGGTTTTTTTTCTTTATTCACAACTATTAGTTGTTTTTGCAAGTAGTTACTTTATTCATCAGCTCCATTTCCACTAAGCATGTAAGCCTTCTTCTAAAACATCTTTCCCTTTCTGATAGCTCAACACATTGCTGTTGCCCCACTAACAGACATGTACAATGGCTTAATTATGGTATATTAAGCCATCACAGTGACACAGGAGATAGTCACAATATACAAAGTGCTATGACAGCCATGTTCATTGTTTCTTTCAACAGTCATCTGAAAAGCTTGCGAGAGGCCATGTTTTGCTGGTGTAATTAGAAGGAGAATTTATGGGAACAATCAGGCTTTCAGTCAAGTGCAGCCTATTTAGAGGTGACATCAGGACGTATTGTTCGATGATGCTGACTTCCTGTTGGAAACCTGACATTGCAGACAAGCTGTCAGAACTGTGGGTTTAGTACCCTGTATAGTAGTGTAATCATGACCTACAGAAAATGTTGGGGAAATCTGTTTCAGTCATGTGGAATCCTCATGTGGATGCTCATGTTTTATTTCAGAGTTGGGGTAACCTCAGAAAATAAGGATTTAATACTTAAGTTGGACACATTAGTATTCAGGCCATAATGGAACCCCAGGCTAAAGCACTGCTCAGTTTATTCCACAGAGATCATGAGTTTAAATCCCAGCAACCGTTGCTTTGTCGCTAGCCAATCACATGCTTGTGTATGTAAAAGAGTACAGATAGCACTTTTATATATTTACCTTTTTCACCGACAACGTTTGACTACTAATGCTATTATAATTATTTTATTATTATTATTATTATTATTATTATTATTATGCTACATCAAATTGATATATTCACTATTAGTCAAAAGTTTGGACACACCTTCTAATCCCATAGTTGATGCTTTCATAATGGCTCTACTGTAATCCAAGGTGCTGTAAATTGATTGGTGATTTTTGAGGCTGGTAACTTGTCCTCCGCAGCAGAGGTAAGTTTGGCCTTACCTCTGCTGGTGGTCTTGCCCTCCTGGGATGGTGTTCATGAGAGCCAGTTTCATTATGGTGCTTTGATGGGTTTTGCAAATGCACTTGACAATACTGTTCTTGCAAGAACTGTTCCAGAACAGCTGACTATGTGTCTTAAAATAACAACGGACTGTAGTTGTTGTTAATTAATTGCCTAATGCCATATGTGTTATTTCATCGTTTTGAAAATCTCCAGTATTGTTGAGTGTCTAGAATATAGAAAATAAATCCAAACTTGTGTCCAAACTTTTGACTGGCACTGTGCAGCATGCCTCATAATTGCCTCATATTGCACAATTTATCAACTGAGAAGTGAATATTTCTTTGGAGGATTTTTTTTTAGACATCTTAAATGGTGTTTTCATTTAAGATGATGGGCAAAAAAAAATCTTGCTTTAACGTGTTTGTTTTTTTAAGCTCTACAAGTAATAAATGGAAAGCAAAATTATATCTTTATCCTTTTTACCCCGGACAGGAGGACACCAAAAGTTCATCAAAGCACGCTCATGTGCAAATGCGTTTACACATTTGATGATGGCGATGATGATGGCGATTTTCATTATTATTATTACTATTATTATAATAATAATTATTTTAAATTGATGAAAGTCGTTCTTAGTTGCATTTTTGCTATCAGTCACTTATGTCAGAAAGATTAACTGCTGTTGCCATGTATTTTGGATTGTGCCTTTTTGCCTTTAAATAAATTCGATGGCTCACAGGTCCACATATAGCTTTATTCATCACTCCATCTAGTAAGATCTCTAGTCCAACTAGGGACCGTGGAGGCCAATGGTGATTACCGCTGTATTTATTTCCATATAATACAACCATGGTAGGACCGTAGGTCAACATTCACACGTGCATTTCACATGCATCATTCACATGCACTGTATGGGCAATTTGGGAACATCAATTAGCCTAATCTGCATGTCTTTGGACTGTTGGAGAAAATCCACCAAGCATGGGGAGAACTTGCGAACTCCATGCACACAGACCCCGAGGCCGGAATTGAACCCTCGACCCTGGAGGTATAGTACAAGGCAACAGTCATTAATGCATTGCTATATAATATTCCTAAATATTTAGCAGCGACCATGAAAACAACTTGAACTTTTAATACATTAATGAGCTAATTTTTCACTGAAGCAAAGAAGAATTTATCAAGCTCCATATTGTCGTGACGTTTTTTTTTCCAGAGCCGACTGCATCAGTGTCAAAACAGAGTAATGATCCTTAAGTGGCTAAACTTTCCTTTCATGCATGCTTTACATTTTCAGGTTGACATTTTTAAAAAGCCAGTACTCAGCTACTCTAATAAAACTTTTTTTTTGGAGGGGGGTATGAAAGTTATTTTCTCTTGCTCACCTTTTTTTTTCTTTAAGGCTTATCATAAGGCGGTGCAGTGGTTGAGCATCTCTATTAATACCGTTGACAGATTCTAATGGAAGTGGCATGACATTGTTTAAAGTTTTGAAAGGCACGTTATGCATTTCCCAGACATCTTATTTCCTGTCTGGCCTCACGACTAACTTGTCATAGGAGAAGTGTTTGCCTTCATGGTCGGTAGTTTGGAAAAATAGCCTGTTGCCTGGCCTTGCTTCCATGGTGGTGAGAAAAGGGAGGGCTAAAATGATGGGCTGTATCTTACTAAGTGAAGCATGCTCTTCCTGTCTACAAGAAACCTTTGGGATAAATAGCTTCCACAAGATCTAAATTCTCTCCCAAGCACCTCCAATTTGTCAGCCATCAGCACAGATCTTCTAAATGTCAGGCTGCAGATTTTATTAGGGGTGCCCTTCATATACTTTAATGAGACTTATGTCTGCTTGAGTGTTTCATTTACCTAACATTACCTGCTGTTTGTAACCTTGAGGTGCGTAAGTTGTCTCCCAGACATGTTTTCACCCTCTTTCCAAACTTACAGTTTCCTTACGGTAATTGCCTGTCTATACTGCCTAATTAGATGGGTGAAGTTTTGCATCTTAGATGTGACACTTTGCGGTTTCAATTACATTATGTCTGTTTCATTAGGCTTCGGTTCCACCAGGAACATGCTTCAGTCAAACAGTGAGTTTTACTCAGTGGCACTAAGATTATTTTACCCTTCAGAAAAATTTCTCAGATGAAAAATACTGTGTGCTTAATTTTAATGGAATACTTAAGCAGCAGAAAGTGAAATCACTCGTAGATGACAGCTGTGCAGTGTTTCGACGCCTGCGGCTTTCAGTAAATATTACAGTCATCTAATGACTCTGGATTACTTTTATTATTAAAACATATATATTTTTTATAGTTCGTTGCCTTTTGGTTTGCATTTGCATAGGAACTTTGAAAGATATTTCGAGCTCAGTGTCCTCAGAACCAAGAAAAACTCCAAAAATACTTCCAAATGGCTGGTTTTCTTGTAGCGCTCCCTTTAACCACAAAGGCTGCCAGTGAAAAGGTTCAGAAACCATCTGTCAGCATTTGTGGTTAACTGCAGCAATCTGTTTTGGTCCAGTAGACAGTGTGTTTTCAATGGCTCGACTGTAAAAGAGAGCTGGGGAGCTGGGATGAAGCTTTAAGGCTCCTATTGTTAAGGATATACAATATATTGCAATTTTAAGACACATTCTGAAAATTATCCTATATGTAAGTAGTTTCATTTTGAACAGACGCTTATTTAAATCACTTGATCAGTGACTCGATTTGAAAGGCCGTTCTATTCAACACATAATATCCTGTATGGGTTTTACAGTGCCATTATGTGATGTGAGAATATACTGTGAATAAGAAGCCATTTGGTTATTTGAGCTTAAGTTGGCAGATTTAAAAAAAATCTTTTTTCTTTTTTTTTTCTTTTTTCACTTTACCCCAACCTGTAATGGAAAAACATGCATTGTAAATGATTCCTGTTTTACTTTATTTAAATACAAACTGTCATATGAAAATGATTCAGTCTATAGGCAATGAATTTTAAGCTTTAAATAAAGTAAATACCTGCATGCATGTAATCCTAAGCACTTTATGCCACTTTTTAATAACCACTGCTCTGCGCACTCGGCTCAGCCGTCATCAGCTTTCTCCTAAAGTTACTGTGCTAAACACCTTAGCCGGAGCTATGAGGGGTGTCAAAGATATTTAGAGCTGCTTTTTATTATTTAGACTTTTTTTTAATGCTCACAAAACCCAAGCTACTCAAGACCAACTTGTATGCATTTCTAGCATATCTGTTCTCGTCTGTCGTAGATGCGGTAAATGTGGTATTAAAGATGTTGAGTTACTAATTGAGACGTTAAACATCAACATGCAACCATGTGAAAGATTAAAAAAAGAAAAAAATGTGACATGGCAAAGGAGGAAGTAGTTATTTCAAGTGAAGGAGGAAGACAGGTTGAGTGTGAGGGCTTGGGAATAAAAAGCAGTGTTTTAGACATCTGCTGCTTGCACGAGTGTTTGCCAAATGGCAGGAATGTCATCAGGTATGAGTAAAGGTTGTGAAATCCTTAATGAGGCTACATAGATTTACATCTTAATGCTTTTTTGTTGTTGGTTTTGTTTAGATGTTGGCAGAGGAGAAGAGATGTGACCCACTGATGTCCTTGGCTTGTGGAGTGTAATACAGTTACAGTCTAGTTTCTGTACCAGACTATAGCTACATTAAAATGGGCAATATGTCTTCTTGAAATCATTCTTAATAGACGTCTCAACTTAACTATTTACATGGGCTCTGATCCAATAAGATGTGCACTTACATGCACACAGCATGTAATCAGAATATAACTTTTTTGCCGTATGAAAACCCGGTTCTGCCTCCTGTGAAGCGTGTAATATGAGAGATATATAACAGAACAAGAAGGAGCATTGCATTTTCTGAAATGTTCAGATTAGGTTTGGTCCTATGTTTTCCAGTGAATCCCACCATCTGCATAATGATTGGTCATAAGAATTCAGTCTCATTTACGATTGGGTATATTTAAAATGGTGAGCCAAACAGTGCTTCTTCCTCAGCCAAGGACCAAATAAAGTAAACACAGGTGGGAGAGAGTTCAGTTCTCACTGAGTTTACAGATCATGAATGGAAGGCAAATTTCCTTCTTGAAAACCGGTCATGTTACCTAATATAACCTCAACGCAGAAAGAATACAGCTATTCCGACAAAAGAGAAACGATCAGATCAAGTGTTTGCATGGTTAATATTTACCTACTGAACAGATTATCAAAGCTTTATACCACCCCTCCGAAAATTAAAAATATACTGAAAATTTATATAGATCAAGTGGATCAGAGTGTTCCAGTTATGGTGCTTACATGATGCATTTTAATTCTGTTTGAGCTTTTATTTCAATCAATAGT
This sequence comes from Leiocassis micropogon, assembly GCA_028565275.1. Lineage (NCBI taxonomy): Eukaryota > Metazoa > Chordata > Actinopteri > Siluriformes > Bagridae > Leiocassis > Leiocassis micropogon. The sequence continues at coordinate 11,480,182 of JAOVVA010000052.1, read as the reverse complement.
GGGATGTTAGGGTCCATGTAAATGCACCTTGTGATACAAGCGACTAAGTAAAACACACTATCTATCTATCTATCTATCTATCTATCTATCTATCTATCTATCTATCTATCTATCTATCTATCTATATATCTATC
>JAOVVA010000052.1:11429959-11467908 GCA_028565275.1 Leiocassis micropogon | reverse complement strand
TGGGAGCCCCCTAGTGACTGGGAGGAATTGGACACCACTAAATTAGGGAGAAAAATCGGGTAAAAATCCAAAAAAAATTGTCAAATTTATAAGTAAGCCAGGATGAGTCGTGCTCTCTTGTGTGTTTCGTGAGGACTTGGGCGCCTTATGTGCATTACGGTCGTTTCTGTGTCTTCTGCATACTCTATGTATACCCATAAACTATTGCGTTGATTGCCACGTCCACCTTGCAGCAAAAGCACTGAAGTTAAAAAAATAATAATAATAAATGCTTGATGATTTGACATAATATGGCTGGACAGACATACAGACAGAAATTTTTCTAAAAGTGGTTTTGGGTCCTCAAATGTATGGAACGTAAAGATATAATTGAAATGAATGAACAGACAAAACATTTATATACATTAATCATTATATTATAATTAAGTGAAGTAATTTGTTTGTAGTTTTTCTGCTATGGCAGGTTTTTTTTATGATGCAATTTTGCCATAGCAATGTATTTTTTACTGAATTTTTATTGCTTCATTTAAAAAACAAAAAAAGTGTTTTTTATATATATACTGTATATATATAAAAATAAGAAAAAAATCATCCTAGTACAGAAAGTAATCCATAGGAAAATCATTACATTGATACAGTACCTATTAATTATTAGTTGATTGTTTTCCTATATTTGCTTAGCTTGCTATGTTTTATTCCGTTAATTAAAGCCTTTCTAACTGGTTTTGGAAGCTGGTAGGTTGAGTTAGGTTGGAATACATTTTTTTTGTCATTAAAAGACAAGACTCACATGCAAACTTAGTCTTGTGGAATAATTCAAGGTAACTTTAAGCTATTTCACAACAAAAGCATTTCTACAGCAGGATAAAAATGAGTAATTCTAGTTCCAAATGTGGTTGTCTATGTTTTTAACCAGTAACCCATTATGAAGATGTCAATATTTGCAACTCACTTTGATCCTTAATTATGTTCAAGCTCTCTTTGGTACTTGACTCATAGAAAGAGGTCAAACTGTTAGGCCAGGGGAAAAAACACACCATATTGCATCAAGCCCTTCAGTTTCTCCCACAGTCCACGGCACCAAGTGGAACGTAGCCATTTGAAAGACCCCTACAGTCTCCACCACCTGCAATATATTTTGTCTGGAGGGTGATGCGATTTCTCCTGCCAGTAACTCTTTTTCTCGATGGTCTGACACCTCACTACCAAATGCATTGCTGTGAAGTAGGTCAAAGTGAAAACCAAACTGCTAGAAGCACAGGAAACGATCCAACCAGACTCAGAGATGCATTATTCCATTTCCTGAGCTGAGTAAAAACATCAATCAAGAAATGTGTACACTAACAATTAGGCTTTAGCTTGCGTATGTAAGTATGTTTGCATTTTAAGGCACTCTATTGTGCTGATGTTATTTACATCTTTTTTTCTTTCTTTTCACTTAGGTTTGCCAAGATTTAGTTTGCATTTGTAATTGCACAGGTGAAAGAGGTAAACTATGTAATGCAGTGCGGGAAGTAAGCCAGCCTGGATAAATATTAACATTAAATAATCATGATCATGATTATGGATTAGTCAAGTTTTTTTTTTTTTTACTTTTTTGTTTCAGATTAAAGGAATACAAGGCAGGCTTTTATAGGGAAATAATCAGTGTTGGATTGTGGCTCGATGTAAATTGTTACTGTTATTGTTACCAGTTGAAATTTATTATTGTCAATTTTTTTATTTATTATTTATATTAAAGTTATGAGAAATATGGTCTTGTTTAATATTATTGAATGTCCAAAAAAAAGGTAAGTTTCTATTATTACTTGATGGAGTCCTATTATTCAGAATTTACTGTGTAGTTATTTTTCGACATTCACATGAGTCTCCAGTTCTCCCAGTTCTCCTGTTCTCTGCAGGGGTGTGGCTCAGCAGTAGCTCATTTATACAGACTCTGAAATTGCTCATTTGGAGGAGGAGTTGGATAAAGGGAGTTTGATTTAGTGGCATCGTGGGGTAGTGGCTAGCACTTTGGCCTCGCACCTCAGGGGTCGAGGGTTTGATTCCTGCCTCAGGTCTGTGTGCAATTGCATGCTCTTCCCATGTTTGGCAGGTTTCCTCCTGATGCGCAGGTTTCCTTTAGAAGACATGCATTTGCAAATTCCAGATGTTAGTTAATGTGTGCTTGTAGCACGTTTCATGTTTAAGTTCCAGGTTAGGTTCATGTGCACACGATAAACTGGTCTTTCTGTTTGCAGTACCCCTGGCTCCTAGTCTCCTGATATGATACCCTTTGGTCTTCTACAGTATTTTCCTCATCATAAATAATTACATTACTATCTTAAAAATGACACACATTTTTAATTCATGTATGCACTGCATCTGCCGTACAAGTCCCTTTGTAAAAGGTTGCTACAGAAACAATTAGGCTTTAAAACGAGGGCATTAATATAAGCCTAGCAGCTGGAGCTTGAAGAACGTGAATCAACACCTTCTGCTCAATCAAAATCAAACAGTGCTGTGATAGACGGTCTTTAGAAATGAATTATATGAATTCATTGTGCATCTTTTTTGGCAGTTGACGGCACCTGCTGCTGTGAAAAGGTCATCTGCTTATACTGTATTTACAACCTACAGTACCCCTATGATAAAACTAAATCCTAATAGACCAAAAACTTAAGACTAAATGTAAGGATAGCAAGACAGTAAGCCATTAAATAAAACTGGCGCTCTAGAACTGACGCACACAGGGACAGTAAAACACTGGTCATTGTACGAGTGTTTTATAGCCACAGTATATTCTGTAGTTAAATAAATCAGGGAGCTGATCCCTGAGCGTGGTGTGGTTTACGTTTATGGCATCATAAGATGTACCAGGTGTAGGAAAATACCAAGTTAAACTATGCACATCATTCTTTAATAGATGTCAAAGGCCATGCATAACATTTAATGAACACATGTTAGATAATGCCAAGATTGCCCATTGTTCATAGCACTAATAATAATAATAATAAAAAAAACCTCTGCAAGTTACAGTACTGTGCAAAAGTCTTGAGACACCCATCATTTCTTTATATTAAATTAAATTATGTTGATTTGGGAAAAAAATAGAATTCTTATAAAAGACCTCATTGTCCATTTCCACATTCAATTAAACACCACTGCAGAGTCTGACATCACAAATAAAGTCAATGCTGAACACATCCACCCCCAACAACAGTCAGAAAAGAATTAAGCTCATGTGTCATGGTCATAATACAGATATAATTTCAGGCAAAGTCTGGATGTTATTTAATTTTGCACAAACCAGTGTGAGGCCATTGCATTACAGGTGGTTGGGAGGGAGTGTAATGGGTCTGAGCTCTGCTATAATTCTTCTTTGAAAACATGATGAAGTGACATTTTGATGATGATGATCATGGTGATGATGATGATGATCCTCTTTGCTGTTCTTCCTCCAACCATGCCTGCATTTACGTCCTCAAATTTGTCCATTACTGCCTCTGGGTTATAAATGAGACATTTACTGTCTGATCATAAAATGTCTACCTCATGTCCCCCTGAGATCGATTATCATCATTAAAGCGTATCAGCTGGAAAATACACTCAGCAGGTTACATAGCGAATTTTCAGGGACAGGAATACAGTAAGTGCGACTATCTTATTGCACGTCTGGGCCTTTGTTCCCAGTAAGGTGTTTATGTTGCTTTCTTAGTGAAGGCTTACCCAATAGACAAGCTAGAAGGTACAGAAGTGAGCAGTATTTTAACCAGACTGAAACTCTCAGAGAGTGTATTAGAGCATGCTGGGTCGTGCTGTAGGAGCCGTCTTCACTGCCTTATCCCACACTGATGGTGCTTTAAGAGAGAATAGGGTAAACAGAGACTCACAGTTAATTCATCAACACTGGGGAGTCATGAATCCTGTCATCTTCAGTGCCGTGTCCTCTTTGGATTTTCTGTAAGCTGTCTGTCTGAGAATATTATAAGCTTTGAATATTAAAGTCAGTACCTTTGGGAGATCTGGTTAATAAGTATTTACTCCCAGCTACATTTAATTACTAGTCTATATACGCATTGTAACACTGAGTTCATGCAACTTTTTTTAAAACACCAAGGACACAAGGTGTATGTGAATTTGTGAATTCACAGATGTGTATGTGAATCACAGACTACAATGCTCCACCACTTGTCTGTGATGGTGCCGTCTTGCTGCCAGACGCACTGAAAGATTTCTATGCACAGTTCGCAGCACGGAACAACACACCAGCTGGGAAGACCATCCCAACTCCTACCGATCAAGTATTTTGTCTGTGTGCAGAAGGCTGTGTCTAGGTCCTGACAACATACTTGGCTTGGTGCTTAGGAAACGTGTTGATAAGCTTTCAGATGTCTTCATAGACAGCTTCAACATTTTCCTGAGTCAAGCAGTTGCCCCTTTGTGCTTCAAGATGACCACCATCGTCCATGTGGCAAAGAAATCATTTATGTCCTGCCTCAATGACTAGCGGCCCACTGCACTCATACCTTTCATTGTGAAATGCTTGCAGCGGCTTGTCATGAAACACACTGTACCCATTTCAGTATAGCTTCCATCCCAGCTGTTCAACAGAGGACGCAGTATCTGTTACCATCCACCTTTGTCTAACCCATCTGGATTTGAGCACCTCCATCTGCAACCAGATGCTGGATTTTATGACTCCATTCTGGATCGGCTAAACCACCCCCAGCACCACTACATTAAATACTGGTGCTCCCCACGGTTGTGTGCTGAGTCCACGGCTGTTTATCCTGCTGATTCATGACTGTGCTGCAAGGTACAATTTAACAATTTAATTTAACCAGCTCACAGAGTGCTATTAAGACAACAATTTATCTCTTTATATTAATAAAAATAAAAGATGCTTGTTGACTTGTAGCACCCAAAAACTCATCTTACTAACGCACATCAACAGAACAGCTGTGACGTTTATTGGTGTGTACCTGACTGGAGACTTCTTCTGGCCCCTCAAAACCACCTGCCTAGCTAAGAAGGCCCAGCAGTGTGTCCATGTCCTATAGAGGTCGAAGCGAACCAAGCCTTTCCCTCCTATCCTTACAATTTTCTATAGAGGGACAGTTGAGAGCATCCTGCCCAGCTGTCTTACTGTGTTAATTGAACTGCAAGTTCCCCACAGCGAATTGTGAGAACAGCAGGGGTCTCTCTACTCACCATCGACACCTCATACAAAACCCACTACATCCACAGAGCCAACAGGATTGCAGATGACCCCTCTTAACCCCTCTCATGAACCCTTAACCCTCCTGCCATCTGGCAGAATGTACAAGAGCATCCCTGCCACCACGAACAGACTCTGCAAAAGTTTGACTGCCTGAGGCAGTCAGATTACTGAACACCCTGCTTCCTCCCAGCATTCACCTGGGCTAGTTAAACATCTAACTGGGTATGAGGAAATTCCATTGCACAACCGATACTTCTTGCTATACTAAATCTATTGCTGCTGCCATACTAATGGTTTACACTCTATAGCCCATGTTCTTTGTATTTATTGTTCTGTGTAGGTGGACATGATGCCGTCTTGCATATGGTTATTTTTTGCACTGACAAATGACATTTCATTCCAGTGTATGCTATAGAGAGGAATGACAGTACATTTATAGATTTTTAGTACATCTATAAAAAAACACTCTTTTTTTTAATAGAGTATTTGGACCTCCTCTGTGCTGCTCACTCAAATATATGCTACTGCTTATCAAGAAATAGGCAGTTATATTGTGGCAAGTCCAAGTGCTTATGTAGCGTGTACGCCTATTGCCTTCCACCTCTAGCGTCGAGGATTCGATTCCTACCTTGGGTCTGTGTGCATGGATTTTGCCTGTTCCCCGCATGCATGGTTGGTTTCTTCTAGGTACTTCTTCCATAGCCAGAATACATGCAGATCAGGTTAATTGTCATTCCCAGATTGTCTAAAGTGTGTGAATGAATGTTAGAGGTTGTGTTTGGCACTCTGTCCAGAGTGTACCCCACCTAGTGCCCTAGGTCTCCTGGGATAGGCTGCAGGCCCCTCTCGACCATGTATACAGGATAAAGTGGTTTAGACGATGAATGAATGAATAAGTACATGAATAAGTAAAATATGTACACACCCATATGTGCTTGTTAAATATCTTGCTCCAGATATAGTCAATTACGCTTCTGGGAAGGCTTTCGACTAGAAGCGGGGCTATGGGGATTTACAATTCTGACCTTACGTCTTTCTGGGCAACAGATTACAGAAGCACCACATATTCGTGTCAAGTGTCTACGCACTTTTTGTTATATATAGTAGGTTACCGTTTTTAATTTTAATCTTTACACCACTGTGAAAAAAAACACTGCTTTAGAAATGTTTGATGTAATTATTTTTAAACATAATTATTTTAGGCAGAGAATCAATCAAAGAATAAATCAAAGAATGATTGAGAATTAAAAAATAATACCATTTATAATAGAGTACAGTTATGGTCATGGCCTGCTTCATGCTTACTGATTTAATCCTGCCAAGCTTAGAATTTCAAAATAGTGCCCAGCCATTAGCTGTTTTTTTTGTTGCTACACCAGATTAATAAAACCAGAATATATTTATGACAATATCTTAGCAATCACGACTTAGAAGACTTATTGAGTGATCTGGTCATTTTAAGTGAACTGATTTTTAGAAGAAATGTGACTTTTATGTGGTTAAGTTTAATTGTTCATTCATTCGTTCATCTTCTGTAACCATTTTTTCTTGGTCAGTGTCACGGCACTGGGCAGCAGGGGCATATATTCACACCTAGGGAAAATTTGGAGTAGCCAGTCCAACTACTGGCATGTTTTAGTAGAGGTGTGAGGAAAACGAAAAACCCAGAGGAAACTCTGAGACTGACACTGAGAGAACATGTGAAACATCATACAGACAACAATCTGAGCTCAGGATCGAACTGGGGACCCTGGAGCTGGGAGACGGCAATGCAACCCCATGCAATTCATTAGTTTCGGACTTCATCTTTCCTTATATAAAATATAGTGGTAATGTAAAGTGGTAATCTATCAGGGATTTCTGACATAATTTCTTTATTATTAAAGAGTGATGAGGTATCTTTAACACATAATGAAGTAAACATGAATACTTCCCATATTTTCATCACTGATTATGAGTATCTGCCTCAACAACGTGGTTCTCATCAAGCCTTTGGAGGTGAACATGTTCACCCAGGCTTTTTTCATCAACCATCAAGGAGAGAAGGAGGCCTAGCGTATTCTCTAAATTAACATCCAGCATCCCACAGCCTCATTGATTGAGGCACAGTGTACGCACGCCACCTGCTCATCTGGATGTGTGATCTTAAATTATGTCTAGTAGATGTGTCTGATTTCTAGACTGGATGCAGGCTGGTGGTTAATCTGATTCTAGTGCGAACTTGTCCAGGGTGGGAAAAAAAGGACAGCCTTTACTCAATTATATTCCAATCACATCAACGACATCAGTAACACTTTAGAAAGACAGCATTATGGGATTGCGGGGACTATATGAAATTGATGAACTGCAATGCCATCATCACCAGACTAAAAGGATTCAAGCTGTTTCACAGTGGATGTAGTAATTAAGAATACCTAAATTATTTTTGATTAGTTTCTAATAAGAGCTCATAAGTACAGTAAAAGCTCTTAAACAGAGTTGTCACTTAACCAATCGCTGTGTCTCACGTACGTCCTAATATATTATAAGTTTGTTAATATAATTTTTATAATATAAGTTTGTATAGCTGCCAGATTTGGTGATTAAAGAATATTAAAAATGGCAATGGTTTTTGATTAAGAAGATTTCAATTAATCATTGAATTCATCAAGAATCATATTTCAGTTCATCTAACTAGACGAACATAATTATTTTACATTATAACAGCATATTTCTAGTTTTTATATTTCCCCTTGGACATTTTTATATAATTTGACATCCTGTATATTTTATCCCTTTAATGGTTATTCGCATTTGCACATTTTATTTTCATCCTTATTGTCTGTACATTTTATTATGCGGATTTGATTTTAATTGATTTACCGTACTTATCTTTATCGCACTTAATTTTGTTTTATTTTTCTGGTCACTGGCAGTCGAGTAAGCGTTTCACTGCACGTCGTACAGCACGTCGTATGGTTGTGTATATGACAAATAAAATTTAAATTTGAAATTTTGAACTTTGAGATATGCTTGCCTTGACCGTTTGATGCATGCAGTTAACATCTTAATGGAATCCTCATCCAAGCTATAACATACAGGTTTAAATGGCATCCTAGATAACTTAGAAACTGTCAGTATTATAAGTGTTATTAGAGATTAGATTCACTGTATCTGTGATTCAAGCGGACATCCAGACACAGCTGAAAGGCCACAGTCCAGATGTGTCCAGATATGAGTCTAGATATACCCAGTGTAAAAAAAAGTTGATAGTTCATAGTTCATAATTCAGCATGTATTGTTCAGTATGTAATGTATTAATCTGCAGGCAGGTTATTGGATCTTTAGACTTGTAAATTTATATATATTTTCTGATCTAACTGTTAGCTAACAGAACATGTGGTTTGTTTAAAAAGGGTTAACAATCAAAAGAAAATGTTTAAAGATGTTTAGGGATAAATTATGCTAATGAAAAGGAGCAACATGAAGCAAGAGTACAGTATGTAACAAAACATAACCACTTTGTATTGTATTATTTGTAGCCATAAACGACACATTAATTAAATATCTAATGATTACTAATGTTGACATATAGTTTTTTAGACTTTATATACTGGGTCCATAAACAATGGGCCTCATGCAGCAGCATACTTTAAAATTTCTCTTAAATTTTCGATAAATTTTCTGTCAAGAGAAAAATAAGAGAAGATGTACCAAACGTTCTTAACCATTTTAATATGCTCTTACCCAGGCGAGATGAATAATGAATCCCACTTCATCTTAAATTGGCGGTATGTAAGATTAGCATAGGTAACTTCCCTAAAGACCATATAAGGGCAGATGCACGTTGTGTCATGAGCAAACTGCACACCAGAATTGAAGAGATTTCAACTGAAAAAGGTAGTAAGAGCAAGGAATCACAGGAATAGTAAAATTGAAGCACTTTGTAATTAACTTAAAGTAAATATGTGAGATTTATAAAGTAGAGGCATCCTGTTGAACTGGACTGTGGTTTTTATAATTATGCCTTTCAGAGTGCTCTTGGCAATCCAAAATGCCTCGGCATCAATTCATCTATCTCATCAAATATGTGTGTTGTCTTAAAACACACTCTCTGCGTAAGCCCTGGATGACCAATGCATCTAACAGGAAGCTGGAAGCAATTCAGAAGCAGAACCCACGCAAGCATCCGAGGGTTCTTTCAATCTTAAGTGTTATCAGTTGACCAATAGTGTCTCTTTATCCCACAAATTAAATTATCCATTATAATTGGAAAAAAAAGGGTAAAAAAAAACAACTTTTGTTATGTAATAATGTAAATTTGATTAGATGCCATATATTTTTCTCAATTTATAATTGGACAAACAATTTGTAAAGTAAAAATAATAATAATAATAACAAAAATGAAAACATTGGTGAGTCCCAGAAATTAATGGGTACAAACAAAATAAATTAATTTTTACAAAGTGGATACAATCCCAAATTACAGAACATTTGTTTGTACATTGCTTCCTACCTGAGGCCCAAGGATTTTATGTAAGTGGACAAATTTTAAACTCATGACAAAGAAACTGAATTATTGTTATGTACTGTACGTAACAGGCAAAACAGATTTTTTTTTTTTACCTCTTACAGCCGGTAAGCACTTAAGTTGGTCTGTTGCACCAGTAGCTCATTCTTCTCCCTTTTTCCTTCATAACAGTTCCAAACATTATCATTAGGGTTGTTATGGTGTCACGGTTTAACAGTTAGTCACAGGGTATGATTGGATGGTTACCTCGCCGTTGACTTTTTGAAACATCAATAAAAATAGATTTCTTCCTTTTTTTCCCTTTTTCAGCCCAGCATGCCGCTTTTCCTTACAGCCGCTGTGTATTTCATCTTTTAATGACTGAGTGATAAATACTGATGATGTAAGAGATGGAAACATTGCTCTCAAAAATCCGTTTTTTGGGAGATTCTGTCTCATCCTAAAGATTAATTTTCACACAATATCTTCAGTTTTAACATGCGCTCCTTTTTGTCAAAAATCAAATACTGACTAAAAGTGTAATGTATCCATGTCTGGAAAGAAGACCAGTTAAGGAACGCGATCAGTTTGATCTGTTAAATATAAGAGAATTTTTTTTAATAAAGAAAAAGCTTTTTTAATAAATATTTATGGTATTAACTAAATTGAGTGTTTTTGTACTCCGAATTAATATCATGTTACCATGAAAACACTGATTACCATGATAAGCTATAATATGGTGTGTATTTCAAATTGCTTGTCCTAATCATCACCTTGCTTCCTTGGGCATGATTGTATTTAAAGAGCTAAAGATTTCTAATTTCTAATATTTTACATTATGCAATGTAATAAAAAAGAAAAAAAAATAATCCAGTGAACTCCGTTAGACTTTCCAGAGTTATGACACATGAGTATAGGTATATACATGATACATGAATATGGGTACAGTCCTTGTTACGTGAGTATGGGTACAGTCATTGATACATAAGTATGGGTACAGTTGTAGATACATGAGTATGGGTACAGTCATTGACATATAAGTATGGGTACAGTTGGTGATACATGAGTATGGGTATAGTCATTGACACGAGTATGAATACAGAGATCGATACACGAGTATGGGTACAGTGTCAGAAAGTGCAGGCTATCTGCTTTGCTATCCATCTTTGCCCTGGGTGACCAGGCGGTTGATAATGGTGCAACGTGGCTGTCAATCTGTTTATAATTGAGCTGTGCTCCATTTTGTCTCTGAGCAGCATGCAGGGAATGAGCACAGCAGTCAGAGTGCGTGGCTCGGGGCCTCACACGCCATCCATCAGTCCGCTGTGGATGATTGCAGCTCTTCCCGACATTGGATGGGAGATGGCTGTCTGATGGCAGGCCTGTCTCACCTTTGCAAGCAGAAAATACATTTGACTTCTTTTGTGCTACGCTCCTCTGGAGAGCTGTCTAAAAAGCTGGGGTACAAAGGGAGATCCATCTGCTGCCCCCACTCAAGCATGATTGGTCTCATTCGAAGGGAACAGAGAAGACCTTTGTTGTTTGCTGGCGTGTGTGTGTGTGTGTGTGTGTGGGATGGTTGTTTGTTTGTATGAGCGAGCAAGTGACAGGACCTCGAACGCATCGTGGGTGATATAGGTTTAAGTTAATGTGTTCAAATGTGGCTTTAGGAATTTTTTTCAAATGCAATGGTTGGAAGTTTTAAATAGACTTTATGTTGAAATGAATATGTCCGATTTCATCATTGGGCTTTTGCTATTTACAGCATATTGCAGTAGAATTTTCTATTTTCTCAAAATTGTATAAAGGTGTTTTCCAAGGTGTGACTAAAATGTACCACACTGTGCAGAGGATTAATGTTTTGTGGAAGGCACAGGTGCAGAGGATATTTTAAGATAAGGTAGGGAATGATTATGAATTGGTATTAACTTATATTGTATTGCTTCTGGATTTGGAGAGTCACCCATGCTGGTTCTATGAGTGCGCAGCTTAACCGTCACATGGACACCCAGCTGCTTTTCATATACAGTATGTTTGAATCGAACCCTGGTGCATTTTCCTCCTGGTTGTACACACACTGGCCACTTTAATAGGAACATCTGTCCTGCTGCTCATTCATTTCCAATCAGCCAATCATCATGTGGCAGCGGCATACAGGTCAAGAGCTATGTTTAATTCAAACATGAGAATAAGGAAAACTTTTCAGAAGCCTCTAAGGTTTACACGGAAAAGGGTGCGGAAAAATCTAGTGAGTTGCAGTTCTCCTGCTTTGTGACAGTGTCTGTTATTGAAAGTGGTATACACATAAATGAACTAATACATTGTTTGGCCAAGAAACCTATTTGCAACAGTTATATTTGAACCTAGACCCCCACTGATGTAATAAAACCTGAATGTTTTTTATGTTGTCCATCATTCAGTTAGAAAGTGATTTATAAAACACACATCACCAAGTTCCGTACATGAAATGCTTATCTACTCCAAAGATGACTTTGCAAGATGTTGTGATAAAAAGGTTTTCAGGTACATAAAGAAATATTAAGAGACTGGAGATACGGTGAGAGCACATCTTACCTTTAGTTATTTGTTAATCTTTTCATCTCAATTAAGCATAGAATCTTTATATGCACAAGACTGCCTGGAAAATTCTTCAAGTGTCTGTTCGGTTTTTGTGTCTATTCAAAACATTTGCAAGCAAGTGGAAGGAAACGGCACTTTTGGCACTCCCACACACGGACAAAATGCTGATCCATGTTCAAACTGCTGTTATGCAACCAGCTAAATGGGCATTTTGCAGGGCACTACCAGATGGACTTTCCACACAATAAACCTGGTCTATGACACAAACAGTTCATGGGTCTCCTGTTTAAATTCAACTTAATTTCCACGCTCCTGGAAGCTTCCAGGACTGCGTTGTTGCAGGATATGACAGTCATCCAGACACTATATTGCTAATAGTATGTTGATACAGTGAAACCTCGGATTGCGAGAAACGCGGTTTGCGAGTGTTCCTCAAGACGAGCAAAGATTTAATAAATGTAATAAATTTTGACTTGGAAAACGAACAAGTCTTGATTTATGAGTACCGAGTATCATGACGCATGCGCTTTTTGTTTTGACGCCGAGCGTCATGTAATCATAACTGAGCCAATGGTTTTTCTGTCTCTTGCGCTGCGGAATTGTGGGTAATCGTCTCCCCCGCTGGGCCTTAGTGCTCGTCTCTCACTGGTATAATCAACATCTGTGCACGTGTGTGCTGTTTACTATAACACTGTGACCATGTGTGTGCGCGTGAAACTATTAATAATATTTTATTTTGTGTCTGTATGCGGGTGTGTACAGCGCAAATGTAAAGCAAAAGCAAGTCTCATTAGAGACGTCAAAAATCCATGTTCTCTCTCCTCAAGGCTTAGCCTGCTCTTTGCCTGCTGTGTGTGTGTCTGTGTGCGCCCGAGTCATTGGAGACTATGCCACACACACACATACACAGACACACAGACCCCTCCTACTTTCGCCTTCACAGACACACACACACTCTTTCTCTCTGCTTTACACAGAAACACTGCTCTGTCGTGATTCTTTTCAAAGGTAAAGTGCAGATTCATTTGTTTTATTTTTACTTTACAGCAGTGATTCCATTGTGTGTCGCTCAATCAAGTGTCATTAGAAAGATTTCTTGTTTATTTTTCCGATAAACCGGCGTTTTCGTTGTGTGCGCACGTGCGTGTGTGAAAAGAGTGATGAAAGGGTAACAGTGTAAGACAAGAAGGGGGAGAGGGGAGCTTACTTTAGATTCACACACACACACACACACACACACACACACACACACACACACACAGTGCCTGCGCGCACAAACAGAAACACTTATCTGTCGGGATTTATTTTTACTTTTTTTAAAGGTAAACTGCCGGTTAATTTGTTTTATTTTCACTTAATATTTTGTGTTAATTATTTTTATGTATTTATTTTTTTGGGCTGTGGAACGAATAATTTGAGTTTCCATTATTCCTTATGGGAAAATTTTATTTGGTTTAAGAGTGTTTTGGAATACGAGCCCACTTCTGGAACGAATTATGCTCGTAATCCGAGGTTCCACTGTATCTCACTTTCACATGGACATTAACACAGTTAGTCCCTCATTTGTTGTCATATAACCACCATTTTAAAAGGAGAGCTTTACACTATTTTTTGAGTATTAGTAAAGGTAGTTAATTGACATGCCTTGTGAGCTCTAGTTCATCCTGAAGGCCTATAGTATGGTTGAGGTCAGGACTCTTGGCAAGCTTTGTCCTTATGGACCTTGCATTGTGCACAGGGGCATTGTGATGCTGGAGCTATTTAGTTCAAGTTAAGTGCACTTTTAATGCTAGATCATAGAAAGGCGTTATAGCCAACTTTGTTTCATAAGTTTGAGACCACTTCGGCTGAACTTTTAAACTAGCTTTTAACTTCCAACCAACAAACTAACAAACTGCACCTAATTAGACAAGATTAAGGTCTGTCTTCTTAAGTCCACCTGTTGTTCCACATTCTGAATTTGTGCAGCTGTTAAATTGGACGCCACAATCATGTAGTGAAAAGCAGTACTTCAGCAGGGAAGACAGATGGCCCTTTTTTTTCCCCGTTCCTTTTCGTAAAAAGTCGGCGAGGAAACCGAATTGCTGCCTCCAGCTTTGGTCCCTTTGTCTCGCTCCATTGTGCACGGTGCACGCAGTCCTGTGTTTTGATTTCTTAAACGAGACAGTCATACACAAAAGGAGCGGCGCCATTTGCATCTGCTTCATTGTGCATCCCATTCTGTTGTCCAGCGAGAGGTTTTTCTGTTACATCTGCCCGTGAGATTCTTGGACATGAAATGAATGACTGTATAACTTTCATGAAGTGGGTAATAGCACATACTCTTGAAAAACGATGGATTTGCAGTGGGAGCGTCTATTGTTTTCTCCTCACGAAGTGGTGCATTAAAGCCTCCTGACAGTAATATTGTGGCATCTAAAGCAGATTTGCCATGAGTTTAATCTGTAAGATAAAGAGTGCTTTTCTTCAGTGGAACTCATCTGTGTTGTTCTTCATCCAGCTCTCCCCGTGCGAGTGGCTTCATTGTGTTTTTACAGCCTGTGCTAATTGCTTTCTTCATTTGTTTATTTTTGAAAAACAGCCATTGTGTCATTTCTTTAGTGGCTCATGCTGCAGCTGAACAGTGATAATATATGAGCAAACGGTGCTTTTTTTCGAACCAGAAAGAGCTAGTTAATTGGTACCTTGGGAAAACTCTGCATATGCGCTTTTGTTGCCAGTCAGATGTAACAGCCTAGCACCTACTATTCACACTTTTCTGCCTAAAATATTCAGTTAGTGATTATATATTAAAGAATTTCGAACCTGTGAACCTAAATGTGAGCAATGTTAGCAATATTACCAGCGAACAGGCGTGCTTTCTTTTTTCCTTCAAAAAACCTGTTAATTGATTTTTTTTTTACTTACTAGTTTTACTACTGGCACTTCTTTGTTTACTTTTACTAAGAGAATTTTATGTAGTATTATACATTTATTCCAAAAGCAAGTTCGAAAATATATCTGTAAATATATATCATTTATGTCTCTTTGAGGTCTGTGTGAAACCAAAATGAGACTATGACGCATTGCTCCTCTCACTTCAGAACAACTCGCTGTCCAGAACAAAAAGATGCACAAAATCTTCTTCTTATTATTATTATTTTATTATTATTATTATCATTTTTTAAATTACTTATTTTAAGTCTCAAAAGAGCCTTTTTCAAGCTCAAAAATAATTCAGAAGTTTTGCACCTCTTTCGAATCTCAGGCAGAGAAATTCAGAGTGCTCTGAATATGGACTCAATCTGTTCTCATCCCGCAAATAAAAGAGCAAATAAAGAGCTCTCCGCAAGCGCTCGCTGGATTCTCATCAAGTCTTAATTGCTTTGTTTTCTCTCTGCGATATCTGACTTTATTATTATCCGCACAATTAATTTTTTTAATGATTACTTTTGTATTATATTTGTAGGCTGAATGAACAGATTGAAAGTGATTGATTGTAGGCTGCGCCCTTGCTGGTATTACCAAAATTATATTTTATGAGAATAACTTTAAGTATTAAGTATTCTAGTAGACATTATTCAGTTGAGAATCATGTACTGTACCATTTAATAATTATTTATTATTATTGTTTATTTATAATTGATTTGTTATGTGTTGGGTTTATAAATTGTACATTGTAAAATAAAAACCAAAGTGATTAATTGGTTACTGTAGTGCAATAAAGTTATTATTTATCATTTCGAAATTAAACACTTTCTGATATCTACAGATTAGCTGTCATTGAAAATTTGTTTTTTTTATACCATTTATTTGACTTTTTTCTTACCAGTTGCCATCTTAAGACTTCACACAATGTAGGTCTATTATACAATCATTTATAACAGTAGGAATAGCTTTTCAATGTTCAATTTACTTTACTTTTACCTTTTTCTTTTTTGGGTAGTAAGAATGTTAAGGCACTGCCCAGATGTATAAAGCAAACACTGCAGTATAAAAAACGATGCAGTCAGGGGTAGCTTGGTGTTTGAGGTGTTGGACTGATGATCAGGAGGTCCCTGGTTAGAACCCCAGTGCTGCTAAGCTGCCACTGTTGGGCCCTTGAGCACGGTCCTTCACCCTCAATCGCTCAGATACAATCAGGCGTCGAGATGGCAACCCGGCCCTGTAAGAAACTGCCACTGATATATCTGACTGATATATCTCTAGGGAGGGGAGTATTCATCATCCGATGTGCCCAATGGCATGTGGACAGACTCTTACCTTACCGTGCCTATATATATAAAATAGACCTAAATATTGCTCAATAGTAGCTTTTAGTATTGCTCATTTTCTTTTCCAAAGGAGAAAAAATAGGAGTCATTAATAACACTGAGTGGAGTTTAGCAAGGTTATACCTCCCTTATCTCAGATGCATGCACACAAATATACAGATGAACATACTGTATGCAATGCTCATGCAAAATTTACTTTAAAATACTAATTGTTTTTTAAAAAATCACATGACTTTTCCAAAATATGAAACAATGCAGGCTGTGGTAGTATCGGCAAGATTTTAAAACTACATTTAATTAATTTATTTTAATTTTTAATCATTAGTTGAGTTAAAGATTTTAATTGGCCCTGACTTCATAACTATCTGTCCCCAGGATAAAATGACTGAGAGATGGTGTATTCAAACATTGACAAGTGTTCCAGACCAGCAGTCGCTTTTCTGCATGACTTAATTCCCTTTGGCTAAGACTGTGGTTAAATCATTGTTTTAGTATGAGAAAATAGTATGTATTTTAAATCAACTTTTGCACGTTGTTCTTAAGCAACGTTCTTAAAACATGATGAACTTAATCGTTAGCATACAGACAGATTCTCTTGAATGATCATTCAAGAGACACATTTAGCTAAATAACATTAGCAGAATCAGATTTAATTTCCCAGCCTGCTATATTTTTAAAGGCTATTTTAAGTAAAACTTGGCGACATTTTAGTAACGATTTTCTGTGGTAAAACAGGGAAAAAACATTACAGTCCATTTTTATTAACATGTTCACTCATGACTTGAACGCTTCTTGAGTTTCTCAGCAGCTACTCCATTATACTCGTGCAACTGAGCCAGTGGATTCTGCTCAGTGTTTGGTTAGCCGACTGTAGCAACGGGGAGACAGAGGCATGTTCAGAAGAGAGAATGAAGGAGAGAGAGAGAGAGTGAGAGATTGGTTGTGTGTGTGTGTGTGTGTGTGTGTGTGTGTGTGTCTAGGGACACTGCCAGATGCTTCAGGTCTCCATGACTCCCTAAACCACTCCTCTGCCTTCCACTGTTATATATTTATTTTTTTGTCACCAGCTCCATAATAAGTTAATTAAACCTGGGGATGTAAGAAGCTTATAATAATCATACTGGGAAAAACACACATAATACCTACAGTAAACAACATAAAGTCTCTAAGGCATCATTTTCATAAAACGTTTAAATCTCCTTGGTGGGAAAGTGTGTAACCTGCTGCTGACCTTTTGTCAACTATTGATAAATCTGGTTGATCACACACACACACACACACACACACACACACACACACACACACGTTATACATAACATATACAGTAACAGTGAGGTAATGAGGTGACTATCTAGCCCATGGAAAAAACAAAGCTTTTTTATTGATCCGGCTCTGAACCAGCACTGGCACCAGACATGAATTTTCACCTGGTTTATTTTGGTGGAAAAGGGGCTTTAGTTTCTTATATTCCTTTCTCATACTGAAGAAAGCTGTGTAAAATAAAATAAAAAAGTTTAAACATATTTCCCCTTTTATCATAAATATGGTCATAAAACCACATAAATAATATAGTTTTTTAATCAATTGAAATAATATAACAAGTTCATTTAACATTTGCTAACACCTAACATTAGCTAGGGTTTAGCATGTTTTAGGTAGCAATTAGCACTGCTAAGATAACATAGACACATTATCACAATTTGCATCTTACAGGTTTATATTTGTTACAAACCATCTGAACATCCCGAATATTTAATTAATTTAATATAATATAATAAAGTATTGATATATATATATATATATTACATGTAATACCATTTTTAGCGACTAAGGAAATAGTAAATGAGGAAAAACAACAGTTGAACTTATGGTGTTTATATTATAATTTGCTACAAGTGTCGGTCAATCGCAATTACAAAAAAAAAGTCAAAAATCATTCAATTTCCAGTATGTATATATTGTGCTATTTCCAGCATCAGTGTTGTCCTCTGTAGTCACAATGTCAGACTTTCATACTAAAATTTAATTTATTTGTTTTGTTGGTTTTTTTTGTTTGTTTTACATTTGAAAGTCTACCTCTACCAGGTGGTTAATTATTTCATGCTGTCAGCCATGAAATTACCAAAGACGAACATGAAACTGTGTTACGGAGTAAAAACACGAAAACAACCGTTTTTTTGTTTACTTGTTTATTTACTGGTCAGGTGGGACATTTACTTTGGATTGGATTGGCATGAATGCAAAGACATTGTGCGTGCTTGTATGTGTGTGTGTGAAATGTTTTATTGCAGTCAACCTGGCACAAAATATTTGCATAAAGCAAACAACACGACTGGACGGCGTGAGTCACTCGGAGCAGAGCTGAGGAATTCCAGGCGCAAGAAGGCTCTAGCTATGTAGGGTGTATTTTCTCATGGGCATGTAAATATGTCTCCGTTTTTATTCCGTTCCCCTGAGGAAGCTTTGAGGTGATGCAACGGTTATGTCACGCTGATGTGTCACTGGGTGAATCCTTCATACGCCCGCAAAGAGACACATGACAAACAGTATGAAGGAGGGTCATGTCAATTTTAAGTAAAACGTCTTTTTAAGATTTTTCCATAAACATTCTTATTATGTATTATATTTCTAAGTGCTTGCTATTGTTTATGTTTAGTATTCATCGTATTCTAATCCTTCTTTTTTTTTTTTTTTGATCAATTGATTTATATTTTTTTGTAGTTCTTCCGAAGGGAAAAGAAGATGTTAGATATAAAATTGATGAATGAACCATAAGATGTGCTGTGCCTCTACATCTGTCCATACCTGCACATTGTCCAGCTCACAAGGACGAACACAAACCACACTATTTTCCTGATGAGGCTTATTTTTTTTAATCGAATAAAATTATCTAAACTTGCTTTCATTTTGAAGCGCATGTATACCGTGATTGTGCTTCCTCCTGTCACACGTGATTGACGTGAGTGATGTTTGTGGTCACAGCATCACCTGCTGAGGCTGAGACGACTGACACACGTCTAGAGCAAGTTGCGTGAGTGGGTGTTTTCATTGTCACCTGTTAACAATATGCACTAAAAAGCGAATATAGAGCTTATAATAAGTTTTGGACCATTTGAAAAGAGCAATATGTGCTTGTGGAGGTCAGATCAGGAGAAATTGTACTGGGTTGGTTTTTGACTGTTAAATAACAGTCCATTGTCAAAGTTAAAACAGGAATGAAGGATGGTGATGTATTTATATCTGCATCCCAGAAGTTGAAGTACTTTGCTGCTTTGCATGAAGTAAATTCAAAGACTTAAATATTTAATTTAATGTTTCACCGAGTTTCTCCTAATAATTTAATGTTCTTAATAAGATGTTGTTTGGAGTAGTTTTTGATATAATAAAAGCTGAAGAATAGGAGTAAGGACACAGTATCTTTTCTATATTCAATTTTGGAGGTAAATTTAAGGGTGACAAAAATGTGTGTGGCCCCCAGCAATGATCTGGGTTTCTCATGTGGCGCGTACCAATTATCTGTCAACCATGGGAGACATGCACACGCACACACAATGTCTGAATGTTCTCTGGTTAAGACAAAGAGGTGTATAAGTCATGAGCCATTTCCTGAGAATACAAAGCACGTACAGTAGGCATTACGTCCATCTGTTAGTACATCAAAGAGCATGAACTGTTTTCATGTTTTGTAGAAATCCGGCTTGACGAGCCATAGGAAGTATTGCTATATAAGGGTCGTCTAGAGAAAATATAGGTGAACATTAATACAGGATCACCACTGCCTTTGGACTATGATGTGCCAAGCTAACAGTCCACTACATAATGTTGGTTCCTGTTAACAAATTGCAATGCATATTTACAGAACATAACAATAGTTTTGTAGTATGATGTAAATCTGCCCATACCTGCACATATTTCTATGCGAATAAAACAACTCCCTCATTGTGCTACCTGATTCTTTACATAGTAACACTTCCTATAGCTAATGTCTGCTGGATCCCTTTTGTTTAACTGGAAAATGCTGATGTATTTCCTATCGTATGTCTCCAGGTCTCTCTGTGACTTACATGTCAATGGCTGGTTCTTTTGATGTACACGGCATTTGTGACACAGGGCACCTGGCCAAAACCTTAAATATACTTGCTTTGCTGATAATCAGGCACATCACATGTGCGTGTGTGTGTTTGTCTCTCTCCCTCGATTCTTTTAATTTACTTCTTAAAACTTAACAATTGGGGCACACTTCTTAAACCTAACATCAAGGAAACAAACTTAGAAGACAATGTGCCAGTGAGAGATTCGTTTTGTTAGTGAGTGAATATAAAGAGATTTACACCAGATAAATGGATCATTTAGGTACTCTCACATGTACAGTCAAGTTCGTACTCTTTAAGTTCCTCCAGTTTAGAGGCCAGAGATTTTTCAGTGGGGTTTCAAGTGTTTCGTGATTGACAGATAATGGTTATGTTCTGTGAAAATGCAAAGCTGGATGCTATGCAAACACCATATTACAGTAGAGTAATTTGGGGGCTAAGATGCACGACATGGTAATATTTCTGAAAGGAAATGAAACAGAGAGGTAACAATACAACACTACGAGATGCATGACATGAGATACAGTACATGCTCTGTGTGTGAGAGGCTGTGTGAGTTGAAATTCTAAACCCTGTTTGAAACATAAAGGGCCACTGATGTGGTCAGACATTGTGTGAATCGATGTTAATCGGCAGAAATCCTTCAAATAGAGGTTAAAATTGTGTTACCTTGAGGTTGTATTTACAAAGTTGTGTTTGGTTATCTACTGTTCTTGCTGGGTTATTAATTATATTTACTGGTGATTCAATAAGTGGTTGAACGTTTGTAGAAATTATATAGAATTATCTTTGTTTCCAGCAGATGAAGCTCAAGGTCAAGCTTCCTTCATGTTTAAAACATATTTTAAAGGTATTTCTGGAACACACAGTAATGAGAGGAACTTTTTTTTAACTTTTTGCATTAAAGTTGTGTTTATTTTCGGGTTTGTATGTGTTTCACTTCATTTAAAATGGACATGCCCTGCAGAAAATATAAAAATATCTTGAAAGTAGTAAAACGTATCTAGAGTTTGCTACTATAAATTTACAATAAACCAAAAATGTCTTATTTTAAAAGCTATTTATTAACATCTTTTACTATTTTTAAGCTTCAAGTTCTATTAAGTACGAATGTTCAGATAATGTTTCAAATTGTAAGCATTTATTTATAGACAGAATCGAAATCTGCTTGGAATCGAGGTATTTGACGAGTGATGATATAGAGCATAACAACACTGGGACGTTTAACTGTATGTATAACTGCATATCACAGGTTTTTTTTAAGAATGTTTAATTAACTGTCAGTCGGCAGCATGGGTAAATTAGGTCAGTATGGGAAGTACTGGAAAGAGGTTAGAGCAGCTGCCTGCCAAAAGCCATGTTCAAAATTGTTCCATGTTGTTCCCAATTGCCCCTGAACCCTGCAGGTTGTTTTGTTCGTGGCTGACGCAAGCTACAAACCTCTCTAACCCCTGATCAAGGGCTCTACTTAATGGCTCAAATTATTGTACACCCTAATGCACTCGCTTTCCATTTTACATTATTTGGGATTCAACACCGGAAAGCCTGAAGTTATAGTAAGTGGAAACATAAAGAGAAACTTAAAAGATTTACAAGATGTTGCTTCCTAGTTCTGAAAGTTGCAGAATAATATGTGTTGGATATGTGTTTTTCATGTAACTGTTTAAAAAAAATAATAATAATGTAACTGTTACTAATAAATGCCGTTTGTGGAACTGTTATATTAAAGCAGTATTACACTCGGGCTGCACCCTCATGTCTATGACCTTATTAAAGCCATGCTGATAATCTGCACAACAGCACTCCCTCTCATGCCATATTGCTTAAATATAGCTTGAAAGGAGTAAAATTATCTATGAAACCAGACTGAGTAATTTTATATGTCATTTACAATATTCTCATAGTAAGTAAGTATCTAATTTAATACTATATATAGTATATAATAAAATATAGCTTTCCGTAGTTTTGACAACCTCAGAGGTAAATTGCAGTCACACACTTAAGTCATCAAGGTTAAACAATACCAGACATTTCTCTGTGCTTTTACAAGAGTTCTTTTTCCATGTTTTTTTTTTCTTTTATAATGGCTTTCTCCTGCAGGTAGTGTGGTATGAGCCTGAAAGGAAGGTTTTATCCATCAACGACAGTACACAAGGTCCAGATTCTTTGTGATGATCAGAATAGTTAAGGAAGATAGATAACTTGTCTTTGCTAAACAGCATCATAAAGGGCTTCAATTACATCTCAAGAATTCTCCACTGTGGCACAAATTAGCCTGGTTAGAACTGTGCAAATGCTAAGCCAAATCTGTTTCAGTGATTATCAGAGTGGCGGATGAATCATTTGAAGGAGAGACTCAGTGAAAGACGCTTGTCACGTCGGTGGAGTGGAATTTGCTGGAGAAGTGATTAGCAGAGTAGCTTTTAAAAGCAGGTCTGTTTTAATAATTGTCATCATGCATTTCGAAAAGCCTGTAGTGCTGATGGTTCAAGACTGCAGGTAATAGATGAATGACCTGTTTTTATATTCATTTTCGCTTCTTTCATGGTCTTACACGCAACGTTAATCGGAAGTTGACATGCAAGTTTAGGATGTGACAAAAGTGTTTGCACATTTTATGACACATTCCATTTTAACCTGTGTCAGTGATGAGTTTTTAAAAAAAAAAATTATCATTCTCTATTTCTAGTAGATTAAGCACACAGGTCTTAAAGTTGGAAGCAAATCAAATCAGTCATTCAGGTTACTGTGGTGTTGGGAATTTTTTTGTCACCATTTAAACTAGACCTGACTGACATACCACTGCTGGAAAAGTGTGAGCAGATGCCCTCAGGGAGGCAGCTCGGTTCCTGACACATTTCTCAGATGTCTGTGATTCAGTCTAGCAGCTGGAAGCAGTCCGAAACCAAGCTAAGTCCACCATGTAATAAGATGCATCCGGCAAGCCAGCTAAAGCAGTAAGATTAAAAGTTAATGACTTGTTTCATACAGTTATGTGGTACACTCCAGATCTAGGTTCTTAGATTCGAGCTTAGGAGATGACTAAGGCAGGTGTGATGTTGTTAACAATTACACCATTACTAGAAATTAGACAAGGGACGATGTCACATTTCTGATACTGAAAAGAGTACCAGCGATACAGGCTTTAAAATAATGTTTGTTTTCATTACAATTAAAATAATTTCTAACATATTGTATAAATACACTTCCTGGCAAAAAAAGTCTGACACTAAAATATTTCATTAAACAGTCTAATAGTCTTTAGATTTGATTGCAGTGTGCTGTATGGTGGGCAATTTACGTGTAAAAATAATTGCTCATGCTGCCAGAAACATCAGAGACTTGTACAGTGGCCACTATGCATGATGGGTGCATCGCTTCATGTGCTTCCCTTCTTACCCTGACTCTAGGTCTTATGGATCGCTCTGAATAAGGTTAATGTGGAATTTATGCTCCCCTTTATGCTTTCTTCAGTCTCCCTATCACGTGATTTTCTTATGGAGAATCTTATGGAGTTCTCATCACAATTTTGTGTATGGAAATACTCTTAGTTCCACTTATAAACATAGTTCTCTTTTCTACTGTTGATGTTCTACGTTGGAACTTCACCATACGCTTAAGTGATCTCCATTAATGATTTATTTCTGACCACATTTCTCCCACAAAGCTGTTGGTTCCGCACAATCCCTGCAGGTTTTGATAATGTGTTGGAACGTTCTTAACTTGATGCATGCCAATAAGTTTAAATTCTTTTTGGTTTTGGTCAGGCAATGTAGAGTATACATTGATCAGCCATAATATTAGTAACGTACTGTAACTTATTCTCTAGGTACCAAAATTCCAAACATTAATTAATGGCGTTTTTCCCAGAGTTTATATATATCTACAAAATAGACTGCAAAGAGTTTGCCACCCTATATCAGATAAATTCTCTCTATTCATACTACAGCACTATTGAATTCCCCAAACCGATTGGCTCAAAGATGTTGATTAATTTCCAGTACCGTCACGGCTCTGAGAAATCCGTTTACAAGGCAAATCACAGGGTTCTATTAACACCTTCACCGTAATGCCATCCCGTTTCCATAGTAACAACTTACACTGGCCATGACTGACGTGCAAAAGCTGTGTTTTTTGAAAGGTTTTCTGCAAAGAAACATATATATTTCAACTTTTCCGGGAGGCATAGCAGTGCTTCAGACACTGGAGCATTTATATCTCAGCGGTGTTTGACTGACACAACAAGCTGCATTTTTGAGCTTATTAAGTTAAAGGGAGAGAGAAAAAAGTGAGAGGCTGGTGCCTGTAAAACTTTAAGTAAGTAATCATAGAAACTACTGTACTGCCGTTACTGGAGCATAATCAGCTTCCAGGTGGGAATGGTTTTACGCCTCACATGAGTTCTCACACCCTCCTTTCATTGTTTATTATTAACTTCTTTACTTATTTAAATCTGCACTAGACACCATGGAAGATGGCTTCCTTTCATGATCCTGCATTGAGAGGCTTCCATGATCTAAATCATTTCATACAAGTTTTTTTTTTTTTTCATATTAAATAGCCAGCTATTTAAATTACTGTAGTTTTTTTGCAAAATATGAAAAATGATTGTACCATCAGCCACGGTTGAGAAATATAATTTATGTAATTTTTTTTTTTTTCATAACATATCAAATAATACCAGATTGTTTATAATCAAGCCTACTCACATCCGAAAATCTGGCAGTTTTTCCTCACAAACAGCATCATCTGGTGTG
This sequence comes from Leiocassis micropogon, assembly GCA_028565275.1. Lineage (NCBI taxonomy): Eukaryota > Metazoa > Chordata > Actinopteri > Siluriformes > Bagridae > Leiocassis > Leiocassis micropogon. Next base: position 11,442,535 of record JAOVVA010000052.1, on the reverse strand, counting down.
TTTGCATTTCCTACACAATGCAGCAACATTCTCTTAAATTTCCTTTTAATTTTCGGTTCAGAGGGGGAAAAAAAGGCAGTGACAGATGCACCAAACGTTCGTAAACATCTCAATCTGCTCTTACCCAGGTGAGCTGAATGATGAAGCCCACTTGATATTAAATTGGAGGTGCATAGGGTTAGCATATAATTAGCATTGGTTACACCTTGAAACACCATGTAAGAGCAGGTGGATGTTGTGCCACACACAAATCTTGGGCTAGAATTGGACAAATGCCACAGAAGAAAGGTAGTAAGAAGAAGAAGAACTACAGCAGGAGTGAAATCAAAGTACTTTGTAATCAACTTGAACTTAAAGTAAGCACGTAATCTAGAGCGTCATCACTGACGTTACATTTAAATCAAAAACACGTCAAGATGGTTTGATGGCACATGGCGTCAGGGCATTACCACCGTCACCTATGTTAGAGATTTGTAAAGTTGAGGGTTTTTTAATAACAGTTCAACTGGATAGTGGTTTCCATAATTATGCGTTTTAGAGTGCTCTTGGCAATCCGAAACGCCTCAGCATCCATTCATCCGTCTCATCACATCTGTGTGATCTCTAAAAACACACTCTCTGCATAAGCCCTGGATGGCCAAAGCATCTAACAGCAATCTGTAAACCATTCAGAAGCAGAATGCACCCAAGCGTCCAAGGGTTTTTATAGTCTTAATTGGGATCAATTGACCAAAAGTGTCTCTTTAGCCCTGGAATTCAATGATCCAATCGTCATAATTCCTCTAAAAACATATAATAATTGAAAATTGATTTGATGATGCATTTTTTTATGTGTCTCAATTTTAAAACTGTTTCCATGCATCCGACTCTAAGGTGCGCACTGTAGGGTTTATCTCGAGTACGCTCAACCTCTGGTAAAATTCTCTTACCTAGCAAAAGTAAATAAAATATCCCAAAATCCCAGATATGAATGGATACGAACAAAATAAGAAAAAATTGTAGATATGATAAAAAATAAGATTTAATGTGTTTGTACACGTTTTTTTTGCATGAGGCCCAGTGTGTTATATAATGCATAATGGCGATAAGATCATGACGTCAGAACGCAAAGTATTTTACAACTTTAGGACACAGAAGCTAAGTTAGAGACCAAGTAGTAATAGTTGTGGAGGTCGATGTTGCAGTGGTGCTTATTTCATTCGACTTAAAAACACGGTTATAAGGTGAGCGCTTGATGTATTATCGACCACCATAACCGTTCCCTCGACCGGTGTGAAAACATGTCATAAATGGACCATGACTTTTCAGCTTTCCAGCTCACCTTCATCCAAGTTATAAGTAAGTTATAGTCAAACACACGTAACGCTAATGTCGTCCCTGCTAGCTGGTGTTAGGTTGCTTCTACTCAGCTAACTCTGCACAACTAGATTCCTACGTGTCTGCAAAACCTATTAAAGAAAACCTGTCTGTTATAGGCTAATAGGCCAAGTTTGTGTTGGTACTGTTTAAGTACATGTATTTAAGTATTGCTTCTTGGCTCTGTACCCAATGTTGCACTCGATTTTCTCACAATACACTCCTGTTTTTTTTTTACATCGATTAGTTTTTAAAGAAAATGGCGGCCACTACCCAGAATGCAATGTGTCATGATGTTGTTGCCTAATTTCTATACCTACTGTATGTCAGTACAACAGTTCCACTTCATCACCTCAATGCTCCATGTGGTAGTCCTGCCGCAGCTAATCTTCATGCACTGTGTATACATATAACTCTTTCTTTCTTTCTTTCTTTCATGTAGCCATGTGTCAGTGATCTTGCATTTGGCATAGGACATGCTGCTCTCTTCTAGCTGTTTAATATCGCTGCCAATCTGACTATCTCTGACTTCACAGGCCATCTGCTAGTGTGTGTTTTGTGTTCATACATTAAGAGCCTTGGTCTCGATCCGACTGGACATGCTACGCAATATCTGGCAACGTCTTAGTTCACACGTCTGGACTTGAATAATTAGTGTCAAGCTCACAGTGAGACCATGAAAGCCCAGGCCTCTTGACTATTCTTCTGTCACATTTTAATTTCTTTTTAGTTGCCTTGGCTCTCCATTCATCATGTTATAATAGGGTCTATACCATTTCATCCATTTACCATTGTAAAAATCCCGTCACTGCTCTTTTTACGCATTTGAGGGATGGATTGATGGTCTACTGCACTGTGGAATAGGCCTGTCTGCTATATCCTTTACAAATACACTTCATCTTTACTTGGTCCTTCAGAGGAATCAGCCCTGCTCCAGACAATAAGCACAGTACTGTAGATAGCTCGGATTCTGTGCCGTTAATGTGTATGTTGATTTACTTGTGAGTCACTAAAGCATTAAAATTATTACGTCAGTGTCGGCACAGTTGCATAACATTTATTATTTAATAATGATTTTACCAACAGTCTACCTACTTCACATTTTAAAGACTTATCTTACAATAGTATGGGCAAAGTGTCTCAATTCTAGCACCACACACACACACACACACACACACACAAATGTACCCATTTATAAATATTGTATGTGATATGCATTTTGTGCTTTGATGACTGTAAAAAATTAAATACATTTAAATTTATTTGTATTGAAATTTTAACAGTGGGCATTGTAGCAAAGCAGCTTCACAGAAATTATATATGTATAATATACAGTATATACTGCTGTCAATCAACTTCTGGGTCACATCCTAACTGATGGCAGCCCATTCTTGCATGATCAATGCTTGGAGTTTGTCAGAATTTGTGGGTTTTTTGTTTGTCCACCTGCCTCTTAAAGATTGACCACAAGTTCTCAATGGGATTAAAGTTTAGGGAGTTTCCTAGCCATGGACCCAAAATTTCGATGTTTTGTTCCCTGAGCCACTTGGGTATCACGGTTGCCTTATGGCAAGGTGCTCTGTCCTGCTTTAAAATGCGTTTTAAAGTTCGTCATCAAACTTTTCTTGGATGGTTGGGAGAAATAGCTCTGGGAGTCATGTTTTTGTACCATTGTTTATTCATGGCTATGTTCTTAGGCAAAATTGAGTGAGCCTGCTCCCTTGGCTGAGAAGAACCCCACACATGAATGGTCGCAGGATGTTTTACTGTTCGCATGACACAGGAAAATAACCCACATATTCTGACAAACTCCAAGCATGGATTATGCAGGAATGGGCTGCAAATCAGTCAGGATGAGTCCCAGAAGTTATTTGACAGCATGCCAGTTTGAATTGCAGAGCTCTTGAAAAAGAAGGATCGACACTGCAAATATTGACTCTTTGCAAAAGCTTAATATACTTGTCAATAAAAGCCACTTTGACACGTATAAAATGCTTGTAATTATACTTTAGTATACCAAAGTAATATCTAACAAAAGATCTAAAAACACTGGAGCAGTAGACTTTGTGAAAATTAATATTGTGTCATTCTCAAAACTTTTGGCCACGACATGATGTGTGTCAGTTTATCTCTAATAAGCAAGCTGGAGGTGACAGTAGCAAGGAAAAGCTACCTAAGAGGACATGCAGGAGAAACATTGAGAGGAACCAGACTTATCTGGGTGATTCCAGACAGCATGAGCATACAGTAAATAAATCCTTTCTATATCTGGTCTCAATATATATTTGTACAACAAGGAAATAATTGAATTTACCCAACTGTTCACTGATAAATACTTGGCTTCAGTTTCAGTCCTAATTATTATACAGAAGCACCCGAAAAATGTATACACACTCTAAAAGTTGTTATCTATGCCCTTTTTTAAAACTCGAATTGAATTATAGCCTCAATGTGTACAGTAGTACTATGTTTCATCTAAAGATGACAATAGTCGCTTCATCATTGATGCTATCATGTGACCGTCACAATTGAGCCGAAGGAACTTGTGGTGGCACGCTTTACTTTCAAGTGAACCCCAGATCATTTTGAAGTGGTATTGTAAATTCCAACACTGTAAATTTGTGGCTGCACTACAGGAAAAAATTGTAAAAATGTATCATGCAGAGCAATCCCAGTGGACACTCTAATCAGTGTTGCTCATGGATGAGGTGCCAACTCATCGCAGCCTACAACACATTGGCATTGGAGTGGGGGAGGAAAACAGAGGACCTGCTGAAAACCCAACAAGCACAGGCTGAACATGCAAACTGCACATACACAGAAAAAAGGTTAGATTTAAACCTCCAACCCTGAAGGTGCGAGGCCATTGCTGCCTTAACCTGTTGTTTTGTAGACCCCCTAAACAAAGGTAATGCTGGCCATGCTACAAAAAACACCAGAACATCCAGTGAATTACAGCCCAGCATGAAAAGAGCGCAAAGCCGCCAACCTAGCCTCCAAATCGAGCACCATGGGATGCACCAGACAAACAAGTCTAATTCACAAAGGCCCCATCCTGCAGGCCACAGCACCCAAAGGATCCGCCAGCCACGTCCTGGTGCCACAGCACATCCCTAGAGGAGCCACTGCGGTGGTACAAAGGCAATCCAAAACCATAGGTGGTCATAATGTTAATGCTTTAATTTCCATGGCTGATTGGTATCTCTTTTTCAGTATAAGCAATAACCTCTGTATTAATAACAGGTGTTACAGTTGTGGCACAGATACCTCATATTTTCTTACCTTTTTTCAAGCGGAATTCGCATGTGAAAACTCTGAAAGCTATATGGAGATAAATGTGTTTAGATGAAGGTGGCACGGTGATGTAGTGGTTAGCACTGTCGCCTTGCACCTCCAGGGTCGGGGTCCGATTCCCGGCCAGGCTCGATTCCCATCTCTGTGTGCATGGAATTTGCATGTTCTCCCCGTGCTTGGTGGGTTTCCTTCGGGTACTCCGGTTTCCTCCCACAGTCCAAAGATGTTCAGGTTAGGCTAATTGACGTTTCCAAATTGCCTGTAGTGTGTGAATGAGTGTGTGAGTGTGTGTATGTGTGTGTGCCCTGCGATGGATTGGCACCCTGTCCAGGGTGTACCCCGCCTCGTACCCTAAGTCTCTTGGGATAGGCTCCAGGTCCCCGCAACCCTGAATACAGCATAAAGCGGTATAGAAGATGAGTGAGTGAGTGAGTGTTTAGATGAACCAGTTCTGAAACTTAAATAAATATTCCTGATTATGCTGGTTACATCTGTGGTGTTATTTACTCTCCCCTGTCAATTTCAGTGACACTAACCAATGAGCTCATGTATTTTGAAGAGGGCGGATAGCTCGTTCCTAAATGTGTCTCTCAGCATGAACAGCAGTTTGACAAAAATGTAGTTCTTCAGTGATAGAAAAAAGCTGGCTGGTGGGTGGGAACTGGCAGGCGACCAGATTGAGGAGAAAATGGAAGAAAAAAATTGCCACAAAATGGGTTTTTCACAAAATATCTCCAGCAAGGGTGGACAAATCCTGCTGTGTTTCTCAAGCACACACACACAGAGAAAGGACGAACTTGAATATGCATGTAATGAAGTCACAGTTGCATGCATACATTTAAAGAAAACAAGCCTGTGACATTTGTTTCAATTGAGCCGGCTGTCCTCTACAAACAGAAGCTAATGGAGTTTACCGAACGACAACAGCTCTCGGACAACTGTTTACCACACACGCTGTGAAGCAATTCACTACATCATGCATTTCTTTTTCATTTTTCACGCCAGGCCGAGATGAAGTGTGCAGATAATGCACTTTGGATATCAGTAAATGATGCTCCCTAACTTCTTTTGCTGTCTCAGAATCTCCCACACAGCCCTGCTTGCCACATCCGTAACCTCGTTTCCCCTTCGTATTTCCCTTCACTATGTAATCAGCAGTGATGTAGACAAGACATGCATCAGATAATAGGCCTGAAAATTAGTGGGTACGACGCGAGCATATTTAAAACCATCTGTTTTTCAAGCTAGAGAGATCCCCGAGGAGCTGCAAGTAAAATGTTTTGCTTCTTCTTTTTCTTCTTCTTTTTTCACCATGAATTGGTCGGTGGCTGATGCAGAGAGTGGGCTAAGATTGATACGCTTACAGCGAAGGAGCCGAGCGCCGCATCGCTACGGATCGATGGCATAGGGAGGGAGATTTCGCCTCTCTCCTGTCTGTCACAGCTCAGCTGCTTTTAATTAAATGGCTCGTGGTAGCGGCGGAGTGTCAATGTGAATGGAGGGTGGCGTGGCTAGGCTCTGTTTCTCTCCTCCTCCACGCTAAAGCCACCTCATCTTATTGCCTTCCTTCATTAGCCTCAGCGCTGTTGGTGTTTCACGTTGGCGAACCAAAAAGACTCCTTAATTTTTTCAGTCTTACTGCAAATCATGATTATTGCTTAACATACCATTTCGAAGATCAGTCAGTCCATGTGACCTTGTGCTTCCTGCCGGACAAAGGAAGTGTGTGGGGATGATTATGGGTCCATATCCACCCATGCACACAATTCAGCATTCCCAAAATGTATGTACAAGAGTTACTGTAGCATGCTAATCAGAGTTACCAGCAACAGGTTGTCATGACATCATTTTCAATCGCTGTCTTTCATTTAATTACTCGGAAATACACATGCATTATATCCTCATAATGGTTAATAAGGATGCTTAGAGGCTTTTTTCAAATGCAAAGATTCTGGATTGTTGTGGACATCTTGATTGATCTTTTCTAGCACCTGATCAACTTAATCTATGTCAATAAACAAAAGGAACTTTTGAGAACACTTACTAGTCCTCATATGAGAATCATACAAGGCAGAAGGGATGGGAATCTCCAGTGAGCACCAGATACAATATTATCACGATACCCAGATGGTGATTCGATCAGTATTGCGATTCTACATAGTATCATGATTTTATAAATATCTTGATTTGATATGAATTACTAAATGTTACAATTTTACACAAACTAATAAAAGTAAATAATTAGCTCTGACCACACACAATGCTGTCCTTCCTGACAGTGCACCACCAGCGGGATTATAGAGGAATGGTACCATTTTACCACCTCAAACATATGCAAACATATTATACTGTATATAAATTTAAAATGAATTAAAAAGTTAATTTGAGAGTCAGTGTAGTGATGCATGAATTGCCAAAAAAAGAGAATCACAATCACAATCACTGAGTCAATCTCTACAAGACGGTGTAGCTGGGAAATGTAAGAGGACATTCAGGTCTCATTTTCTCAATAGATTCTGGCTGTGGCATTGATCATTAAAAATACATAAATATAAACAGGACATAAGGAAATAAACTTGTTTTTGCAGGCGGCTCTTGCACTAAGGCTGAGGGCAGTGGCGGTTCAAACAGTTAAAGCTCTGGGTCATTGAATGGAAGAACATAGGTTCAAGCCCCAGCACTGCCAAAGTGTTGAGCCCTTCAGCCGAGGCCCATAACCATATCTGCTATTACGGCACTGTACTGTATCCTGGCTGACCCTGCACTCTGACCTTGGCAGCCTAACTGGGAAAAAATATTATGTCACTGTGCTAAATGGTATGAGTATGATTTTCTAGACAGCTATTGTTAAAATTACACAAGTGTAAACCACATGTCCAGTTATTAGTTGAGTTTTAGCATTTATGATAGATGTAGTTAACAGCATTTGTAGTACCGTCTATACCTGTATTTTTACCACCACCTTTTTGTAAATAATTGATGTATATATACACTATGAGTAAAAAAAAAAGTTATTTCATGCTACTGTATACAGAACACAACGCACACTAGGGTGCGTACCAAAATATCAGTGGCATACTGTGACATATTAGATATAATGTCACATATTATTTACTACACAATAGCGTGCAGTTTGATATGCTGCCCTAGTATTCATAACTCAATGTTATTCAATATTACACAAGTGTTATGAGAAATCCTTTTTTGCACATTACAAATGTGACTGTCACATTTTCTGAACTTTACAGAAAGGAGCAAAATATTTCCATGAGGAACAGATCAGGCGAACAGAAAGCACTCGAATCACTCGCTCTCAATCGATGTAATAAATGTCCTCTCATGAGTGTTTGATGGGTGTATTAAAATGCCCAAAATTATGGACACAACTGTCACACAGTGGCACTGGACTGGATATTGAACATGAATAATCAGCCTAACTTCAAGGTCAGAAGTGTGAAATGCTTTTAAACACTACAGTCAAAGGTAGTAGAGGCAAACTACACGATATGGCCAAAAATATGTGGACACCTGCCCATGGCACCAATATGTGCTTTCCAGATTTAGCCAGTTGTTGCCATTTAAATAAGCTCCAGTCTTCTGGAAAGGATTTCCACTGGAGTTTGGAGCTCGCTGTGGGGATTTGTGTTCATTCATCCACAACAGCATTAATGAGGTTAGGAGGCCAGGTCTGGGGTGAAGTCAGCGCTCCATTTTATTCTAAAGGTATTCAGTGGGGTTGAGGTCAGGGCTCTGTGTGAACAAGTTCTTCCATACCAATCTTAGCAAATATTGTCTTCCTGGTTCTTGCAGTTGTTATTCTGAAGTAGATTTGGACCTCTTAAATCCAGCGAAGGTAAAATTAGATACTAATAATGCTACTGGATACAAAGGCATCTTGTGTGCCTTATAGGTGTGGTGTTCAGGTGTCCACAAACATTTGGCCATAGAATGTAAGCCTAAGGTATGAGTTTATAAATCTATTTATCCATCCATTCTTCCATCTATTATCGATATTGCTTGTCCTGTTTAGGGTCACAGCGAGCCAAGAGCCTAGAAGGCAGGGTACACCCTGGTTGGGGAGTTCACACACTCTCACACATTACCACATGTCTTAGGATGGTGGGACGAAACTAGAATAAAGCCACCAAATGTGGGAAGAACATGCAAACTCCATACACATTCCCTACACACACACACACCCACAGAACCAGCATTGGAGTGTGAGGGGACATTGCTAACCACTAAGCCACCATGCCAAGGAATGAATACCAATATGTTCGTAATTTCCATCTGATTTCCTCAATTAAACCATATTAACATAACTGTGTGCTGTGATTTGTTAAACGTGTTCTGGATTTGTGGTTTTCGAGACTGCATACTGTGTAGTTTGGGTAGAGTGTAAGTTGCTGGAAGTTCACTCAGGTTTTTTTTTTTTTTTCTTTTCTCATGAGAGACCTTATAGCTACATCAATATGCATAAGGACCTTGATTTGTAAAGAGCCAGGCAGTTTAATAAATCTGCCTGATTGGACATGGCTCAGTATCTAATCATGACACATGCATTAGAAAACAACCTTATCATGGTTTCAGATCAATAAAAGCAATCAGGATAGTGTTTGTATATTAGTGTATAGTGATCTACTTAAAATGAACAATGCTTTTGAAAAATCGTGTCTTGTCTCATCCTTTACTTCTCTTTCTTTTCTTTTTTTTCTTCTTTCTTTTCTTTTAGTAACAGAATCTGACTATCGGACTATGTAGCCTAAAAGGCTTGCATTAACTATAATGAAATGTAAATTTAATTGTCTACATTTTTTAAAGCCCGGACAACAAGAGAGGTCGTTCATCCTAATAAGAGATGTTTCTCCCAGGGCCAAGGCTTTATTGGCTGATATAGCAGGGTTTATCTGGTGCTAAGCCTCTTTATGATGCTCAGTAAAACACCAGGTTGTAATTTTCTATGGAAGCTATGACTACTTAACATTAAGTTATATGCTTTGTTTACTGGGATTTGCTTCATTAATGTATTGCTAAACTGTGATCTTACTGTATCTCTTAACCGCTGCACTCCTAAAAAAAAAAAAAAAATCAAACCACACTGGCTGTTTTTTTTCCCTCTTAACTTTTGTTACGACATCTGACACATAAAAGGCGCATTAATAAATCCCCCAGTGCCTGTTTTTTTTTTTTTTTTCCTTAAAGAAGTGCTTAATTGTGCTCTTAATGCACGTTTCTAAATGCAGCCAGAACAGGTGAGAACGATTCTAGCTGAGATGGTGTCTGTTTTGCGAAATCATAACCGTTTCCTGTGGCTTTTCTGAAGTGGAACAACCCGAGCTCACGAAATGATTACATTAAGGGAATAAGCAAACGTCTGCTTCCTGTGCCTGCGGATCTCAATTCCACTACAAAGCACAGCGACTAATCAACCCTACTTATTTCAAGTCATGAAAAGGATCCACTCGAGCAGAACAGTGGTTGAATAAACTGCAGCTGCGAGCCAAAGAATATTGCCCGTCTTAACGCTACTTTCTTCTCTCTTTTCTTCTAGGTAAGCACTTTTCGATAACAGCGGGGTAGTAGATTCTGATCTCGACTGGTGCCAATGAAGGTAGGCGAAGTCTGATTAAGGTGACATATAGCAGCACCGAAGGCTTAATGCGTAGAGGATAGATGTGTACACCTACTAGGACTGCTGACTTGGAAGCTTTTATTTATGAGCCATAGCTGCTCATCAAGAGCTGACCACAATCACACCACCTGGCACTCCTAAAACTAAAAGCTTTCCTTTAAGACGAATGCCTCCTCATCACGAAAATGACTCTTGTTCTTTAGCACTGCGGCTTTTCACTGGCAGAGTTTGCTTCGTGATGACTCAAGAAATGTGATGGTACTCGGGCATCTTCGTCTACACTGTGTTTCACAGCGCAAGGTTTGAAAACGTGAACCAAAATGAACGAATTGAAACGGATTGAAACCCTTAGCTAGACAGCCACTGTTACATCTTAGCTTCAATTTGTTATCAGTGGTGTAGTAGGGATATGACACGGTATAAATGAGTCCCACCTCGTTTTAATTCCCATCTGTGTTTATGTCCTAGCGGTACAATTTTTCTGCCGCGTGCTGCAGCGTGATATTCACATCATTATCCATTTTGTAACTTGTCCAGAGTTGCTGCGCAAACAGATGGCACAGGATGCAGGAGGTGCAGTTGTCTGTGTGCCACGGTTTTGCGAAAAAAAAATGAACAAGGAGTTCTCTTTCTGCACAAGTTGCACATTTCCATAGTGACTTGTAAAACGTTTCCCACACGTTTCACTATTCAGCTTTAAATATTTCTGGTTTAAAAGGTAGAGAGACAAAAAATAACTATAAATATATAGAGTCGATGTGTGAGTGTTCTATATTGTACTACTGTATATAATTTTTTTTTAGCATATTTGTTTAAACTATATTTTTGCTTGCATTTGTCCATTCCAATTACACAATTCGCATCCGTAGTTGTTTTCTTTGCATCAGCAATTTAACGCTTGGTAAAGTTGCACTGTGAAAAAAATCGACAGGAGAGAATTTAAGAACATTTCTACACACAACGTTACGAGAACTGGAACAGGATTGGGCTTAAGCAGCTCCGTGGCCATAAAACCACTTGTTCTTCTTCGTCTTTTTCTTTTGGCTGCTCCCGTTAGGGGTCGCCACAGCGGACCATTTTTTATTGAGACTAATTAAAAAAGGGCTTCAACTTACTAGCGAGCATAAAGATGGAGTCTGAAGCAATGGAAAAGAGGTCATCAAAAGTGATGGATGCATCAGGTTAAGAAGAGAAACGCTTGAAGCGATGTACCCATCATGCATAGTGCCCACTTTTCACAAATGAATTGCACACCGTGTTGCATGCGGTAATTAAAGCTAAAGACAGTCAAAGGAAATCTTTTTTTTAAACCAGGCAGTGTAGTCTTAGCTAAGCGTTGCTGAACACTTTCACACTAGGTTAATTATTATTCTTTGAACACAACTCCTTCTTTATATTTACATTTACATTTAGGCGTTTGGCAGACGGTCTTATCCAGAGGGACTTATTAAAGTGCTTTGAAGTTTCCGTCCTTAGATAGATCCTTACACAGGGTTACTAACTACAGTACAGTAAGTACCATAAGTACCTAGTAAATAATTAACTTAGTAACTAAGTACCACATATTTCTATAATAACTATAACTTGATATACTGACTTGTAAAACGTGTATGAGATTTTATTGAAAAAATATATATACTGTATATATATATTTCTTGGAATATTTGTATATTTAAATATGTAAATTTGTTTTTGATTAGTCTGTCTGTCTCTCTGTCTGTTTGTCAGTTTGTTCAAGAGGCTTGTTATCTCAAAAATGAGTGCTAGAATATACTGGAGTTTCCATTGTAAGATAAACTGATTACATTTTTAGAATTGATACAAACAGTATCACAGGGTCAAGGTCACAGTGAAATCAAATGTCTGTAATGGACTTTCTTCAAAAGCTTCCATTCTGTTTAAGATAGAGTTTAAAGGGTGTTTCAGGCATATACATTAGTGGAGGGGCCCATCATTGACAAACAAGTCTCCTTTTCTGTTATGTGTAAAGTGTAAACAAAAACAAAGAATTTGTAATACAATTTTTCTTTAATCATTTTTTTTTTAATTGGGTAAATTATACTCCATAAAAACTAACATCATATTTTCACTTAGTTATCATAGTTTAAGATAGGGGATAGAAACGGTGTGTTGGAAATCAGAGAAAAAAAAATGAGTTTAATCGGATTGTGAAACAAAGAGAAAAACCTAAAATTAGACCAAAAAAAAAAAAAAAGAATATATATACAGTGGTGTGAAAAACTATTTGCCCCCTTCCTGATTTCTTATTCTTTTGCATGTTTGTCACACTTAAA
>JAOVVA010000052.1:11398618-11418305 GCA_028565275.1 Leiocassis micropogon | reverse complement strand
ATGTAAACATTATAAAACTTAAAATAAGAGGATTAAAAATTATTCACTAAAGATATATACTCATTTATATAGGTGGCAAGTTGATTAATCGGTTACCACTGTGGCCTAGTTTGAGGGGTTGAGTCCCACCTTTGTGTGTGGAGTTTGTATGTTTTCCATATGTTTGTTGGGTTTCCTCTTACAGTCCGAAGACATGCAAAGTAGGCTAATTGACGTTCCAAAATTATCCAAAGTGTGTGAATGAGTGTTTGAGTGAGTGCATGCATGTATGCCCTGCGATGGATTGGCACCCTGTCCAGCATGTACCACATCTCATGCCCGAAGTCTCCTGGGATAGGCTCCAGACCTCCAATGACCTTGTACACTATAAGCGGTATGGAGAATAAATGAATGAACGTATGAATGAATGAATGTAATCATTTATATGGTGGCACTGTGTTTTGACTTCTTGGCTTCAAGAAAAAGAAAAGTAGCGAGACTGGTGAGGAACTGACTGTTTATGGCAGCTATAATGTAACTTACATAACTGTAGTATATAATAGCCTTACATAACTATGGTATATAAGTGCAGCAGTGAGTTTATGTAAGTACACAAGTATATCTTGACATTTTAAAGTCTAACATTTATATAACGTTTGTGTTAAAACATGCTAATCCAACTAAGTCAGACAGAGGCAGTAATGTTAAGATGTAATTTGTATATTTATATACGGAAGGAACCTTTAATATGGGAGCATAATGGATGGAGTGTTTAGTAATCTCCAGGGTTGCGGGTTTGAATCTGTGGGTGTGAAGTTTGCATGTTCCCTTTATGCTGGTTACAGTAGGTCCCCTACAGACCAAAGACATGCGGTGTAGGCTGGTTGGAGTTTCCAAATTGCCTATAGTGTACAGTATTCCTTGGGATAGGCTACAGGCCTATTGTGACCTTAGACTGGATAAGCGGTATAGATGGATGGAACTTTTAATATAAGTGGATCTTTTCTGTGTAGTGTCTCACAGCCAGAGAGCATTGAAAAACCTGTAGTTTATCATTTCTCATTTTACATGTGAGAGAGACAGACAAGTTTGTAGCTGCAGTCAGTATATAACAATGAAACCCTTATTTGTAGTTCTTGCTACATTTAAACTGTAGTTTCTGTGTAACTAAATCGAGTGTGATACCCCTTTTTTAAAGAATCGAATAGAAGTAGATAGCTAATTATACGTTTGAAGTCATTTTATTTAATTAAGACTACACAGGATTAAGAAGCTTTGTTTTGTTTGAAGGTCAAAGCGAGAAATTTTATTATTTCATCCAAGTTCTTGAGCAAAGTAAAGTTTGCAGGAGTGGACCGGTTCCTCCCAGGACGTCATCCGTTGGCTGAGAATCGTCCTTTGCTTCTCAGCGTGCCATGATGGATTACGGCATTGTTATTCAGCATTTCTCCAAGTGCACACCTCTGCCAAAAGCGAGTCTCCTTCTGATGTCTATTGTTCTCCATTCTCAGCGAGAGTCACCTCTGCGCTATTGAAATAAATGTGAGATAACGAAATTGAGACATTAATTAGGAGCTTTCTCTCATGGCAAAATTGTACCAATACCCCATGAGGAGGAGGCATCCATCATGATGGGGTCAGCATACAAGGGTCACATGAGATAAATGATACTCCAAGGCAGCTTTTTATAGAAGCTTAGATTAATCTCAAATGATTGACACTACGGACTGTAGAAACTTGCCCTGATGTGGATGGAACATTAGTTTCAGGTAAAAGTTTACTGATTTTTCTCATGCCTGTAGTGGAATTCAGCTGAAGTCTGCAGCTAAAATATGGGTACTTACTGTTAGAAGTCTGTTTCAATAAACTATTGGAGCCTGTCGTCTCTGGCCCAGTGTGTGGCTGTTGAGTAAGATGAGAGGTAGTTTAGGAAACATCAATCATCTTTCAGATTTTGAGATCAACTGAATATATAATGTGTCTTCTCTTAAACTGCAGCAATAAACATATCAAAACCAAGAAAAAATGTTTATTTTGCTATCAGCACCCACTTAGCTTGTTTCCTACTTGGTTCCTATGTATATGCGAGGCTTTCCATAAATAATTGAATAAATATGCAGCATAGGCTGTTTCCCAAAAAAATGTCTTACACACACACACACACACACACACCACCAGATATACAGTACCATGTCACATGAAAAGAAATATATATATATATTGCCCTTTGTTTAAATATATTAGCCCCTTTCATGTTAGCAATATGTCGTCAAACTCAATATTGTGTCTTCTCACATGTCTAAATATGTCAGACCCCCACTCAAATGAGGCTGTTGATACATAAATATATATATTTTTTATTGTAGTGTTATTTTGGTGGCCCATAAAGGTTTACTGTTGAAGAGCATAATCAACAGTGGAATAAATATTTTAATTTTAAGAAAGACTAAATGTTTTTTTTTTTTGTATATGTAAAGGTAAATTTTTTACAGAAAAGTTTCAGCAACTAACTGGCAAATACTTTATTATTATTATTATTATTATTATTATTAGTTTATTATTTTTATTATTATTATTTGTTCACTTTAGTGTCTTTCATTAATATGTGACAAGGTATTGTATATCTGGCAGTTTGTGTGAGATATGAAGGGATTTAGATTTTTTTGGCAAAGAGGCTATAGTGCATTTTATTTATTTATTTGAGGAAAGCCGTGAAAGTCAATGTTTATTTGAGCAAATAGTTCAAATCTCCGTTGAAGACATTCATTCATTCATCTTCAAACACCACTTTATCCCTTATCTTATCTCAGGCAAGAACCTGAGCGGCGGATCGAACCATGGCCTCTGGAGGTGTGAGGCGGCACGGTGGCGCAGCAGGTAACATCATCGCCTGTGAAGACGTGCAGTGTTCAAAATTTTGCATTTTAAATTGCTATCCATGTTATCACCATAAATTTGCATTCATCTTTTTTTCTTCTTTTTTAACAAACGACCCGCGTACAGTCTGTTAGATATGTAAAACAGGACGTTATGTCGGCTTATGCACAAAACGCTTGTCTTTCCTTCCCATATATTCCAGACAACCAATCCAAACACTCGTCCACCCAGCCAATTACACAGCGATCGTTTCTCGTTTAAGCAATTACAGTTCACGATGCGGTCTCAAAGGTAGTTCGAAAATAATGGCGTGCGACAACCAGTCTTATCTCGCTGCTGTCACGTAGAAATTTCAAAAGACTGGAGCAGAGAGAGGAAGTGCAATCTAATGTGCTGATCGCGGGCTCTCAGGAGCTGTCTAATGAAGGGCTGCCGTGCCAGACGGCTAGACACATGGAGCTCGGTGGGGTAGTTTGGGGGCTGCATACCACAAAATCATCCTCGTTTTTTATGATTGCATGGAATTCTTCTATTATAGGCCAAGTTTGGGCCAGCAAATTATAATTAGGGTAAACAACATCTACGCAGCGTGAAAGAAGCAAAACAGTAGCGTGTCTACATGGTGTTGATATGTTTTCTTGTTGGAATCTATATTATAGACTAAATCAACGCTAGCATTTGCCAAGGATCATGCCGGATTGTGTTTGTCAGATTGGACGTTTGTTTGTTGATTCGGATGGCTTCCGTGAGCATCCAGTTTCTGCCAGTACAATCATGACAGCATTACTTTGTACCGCTGGAGTGTGAGAAATTTATGGACAGACGCTACATGAATAATCAGAGCTCCCGCGCTATGTTGTCGTCCATATTAAACTCTTGTTTGATGCATGACAGTAGTGAATATTTTGTAAGAAAATGACATGCCAGAGCTCACATTCATGAGTGGCGATTTATGATATACTGTACACAAGTAATTTATACCGCATCTCAAAAACACCACGTCACACAGATAATCCTTCATTTAGATTACATGCTGAGGCTCCTATTGGTCTTCCACGGCTCTGGAATGCGTCATGGTGCTCGGCTGGAGAGGTCATTCAGCACGTTGATCATGGCTGGGGATTGAAGGACACTGACACTTTTCCAGTGTGTGTGTGTGTGTGTGTGTGTGTGTGTGTGTGTGTGTGTTGAATTGGAGTAAGAAGCAGCAGGCTTGCATGTCTTTTTCAGCTAGGATGCTGATATGTCAGAGAGCTGGCAGGAGTGACAAGTCAGTCTCACAGGAGTGTGTTCACAAGCGCTTGCTGTACATTTTTTATAGTCACGTCTCGCAGCAGAATGGCGACGATTTTTCAATCTGTGTGTATGTAGGGAAAAGTCTCAGACTCTCCTTTGCATCAAGTAGAAGTCAATGAGTCTTCAGCTTCCAAAATGATATTCCCCGATATCTCATCCACTTCAGTTTGTTTTGCTTTCATGTTTTATAATGATGTATAAAAATGCTGCCCAAATTGAGTAGCTTACACTACATATAGTGGTTTGCCCTTGATGTTCAGACAGTGCTGTTAGAGCCTGTAGGTAACTGCTGTTTTTTTACCTTGCACTTTATCAACGGCTTTGACTGTTTTATTCAGTTGGTTTTTGAATGCATTCAAATCCTAGGGACAGTGAAAAAAAAGTGAGATGAGACTTTAAAAAATAATTTAAAAAAAAAAAAGGCCAAAAATGGATCAGACGCCAGAATAGACTGTAACCCTAGTAATATGTTTATTTATTTATGTTTAACAATTTTTGTTCAGCCTAGTATTCCTAAGCTTGAAACGCTGCACTACAATTATAGGCTTAGAGGACACCATGTAAAGTCAGTTTCTACTAGGTTATAATTTTGCACTAGGCTCAGACCAACCACCGTCACCACTGTCCATAGGGCCATGTTTACCCCAACTCGCAAGTTTGACACTTTAGCCCAGGGCACGGTGCTTTTGTTTCTCTGCAGGCGTCCCTATGTGCCACTTAGCTTATCAAAGTCGGGACTCTGGATTTTTGCCCGAAGACATTTAAATCTCTCTTTTCAAAGGTCAGGAACCAAATTATTTTGCCAAAGGGAAGAAATGTGCAGGTCTACAAGTCCAAACTCAGTTATGGAAATTTCTTCCTGGTGGCATGCCTCAGGAAAAGACTTTGTGTCCGTTTGAACAGTGCTTTCACATGCAGGGCAGCGGGTACTAACCTTATCTTTGCTTTCATACTCCTCGCAGGATCTTAATAACCAAATCATTTGTAAACCTTAGGACAGGAAACGATCATTTTCTTGCCACATAAATATTTTCTGATGTTTTTTGGTCAAAGGTCAGGTGAGTTTTTCCAGAGTAGTTCCTCTTCAGTCAAAGCTTTTGGATGAAAGTTTTTTTTGTTTTTTTTTCATATTGCACTAAAATCTTGGCTTGAACTTCCATGCTTGAACTTACTTTTTTGAAGTACAGCACTCATGGCAACCCACGGGAGTGCTCAGTGCAGTTCTCGCACTTTGAAGTACAATAGCAAAATATGACTTTTAAAAGATCCAAGGCCAAAGAGAGCTACAGCATCACTGGGTGCAATGATTGGGTCTTCACTCTGACCACTTTATTAGGAACACTGGTCCACTTGCTTATTAATGCAACCATGCAGATTGGCCATCGTGTAGCAGCGGTGCAATCCATGAAATAATGCAGATACTGTACAGGTCTGTCATCTCAAGTGGTTTAGATGTTTTTGTTAGTTTGTTTTTTATCATCAAGGATTTTCACGCACAATAGTCTATAGAGCGTACACTGACCAGCGAGGAAAACAGCTATAAAAATCAGTTGTGCAGTTGTGAGCAGAAGTTTTGCATATGCCTCATTGAAAGCGGTCAGAGCAGAATGGCTAGACTGATTAAACCAAAAGGAGGGCTGTGCCAACTCAAATATCTACTCTTTACAAATGTTACGAACAGAAAAGCATCTCAGACTGTACTATATCTTTGAACATTGAGTAGTACAGGCTGCAAGAGCACAAAATGTCGCCATCGGCTTGCTCACCAGGGTAAAATCTGACCATTTTGATTCATACACATTCAAATTCCATACAAACTTAAATAATTCTTTTGATTGTGTAAAGCTGCTTTGGGACAATGCCAATAAAATTGAATTTAATTGAATTGAAAATCATATCAGATTCCACTCCTGTTGCCCAAGAACAGGAATCAACAGGTTTACCAAATGTTACTCCTTAAAGATTGTTGACGATTGAAGAAAGACAATCTTTACCTCTCTAGTTTTCGAGTCCATGCCCAATGTATCCTCAGATCACTGCTCTGGGCTTACCCAGAAAAAACTGTACTATTTGAAACTTGCTCTACTATAACTCAGAAAACGAACTTAAATCTCAATTCTCATTGATGTGTCTCTCCTAAAATCTCCAGGACAAATAGATGAGACAGGAAAGTTAGCAATAGGAGTCATCCTTGACATGTAAAGGGAATTGACCTCGCTAACCTTTACTCATTGTTATTAATGGTTTTAACTAATGGCTTGACTTTAGAGAAGGGAATGACCAATTCTAGAGCTACTATGGAGCGTACATGTATAAGTATATATTATATGTAATACATGTAAGTTAAGGTAGGGGTCTGAATACTGCCCTCCTTAGAGATATATCCGCTGTTTCAGGGTCAGGTTCTTACAGTTTAATGCCTGATTGTATCTGAGCGGTTGAGGGTGAAGGACCGTGCTCAAGAGCCCAGCAGTGGCACCTCAGCAGCACTGGGGTTCTAACCAGGGATCTCCTGATCATCAGTCTAACACCTTAAATACCAAGCTACCCCTGACTGACTCATTTTTATATACTCCCTACTGCAACATTTGCCTCATACAGCTGTCTAGCGCCTTAACATTCTTACGGGCCTTCCGTATGGCAGACCAGAGACCTACCACTGAGCCACCGATGTCCGATAGTCATTAATAATTGCATAATAGACCTATTTTGTGGGAAGTTTTAAGATGGCAACTGGTAAGAAATGTTCATACTATTTTTTAATGCTATTCTAAAAAAACTATTCTAAAAACAATAAAGCATTAATAATATCATTCTAAAACAATGTACTTTATTACACTACAATAACCAATAAATTACTTTTGTATTTGTTTTACATTGTAGAATTTATAGACCTACAGTAATATCTAACAAATCAATCATAAATAAACAATCATAAAACTGAATAATGCCCAGTTGAATACTTAAAGTTATCCACATAAATATAATTTTGGTAATACCAGCAAGGGTGCAGCCTACAATCAATCATTTTCAACCCATTCATTCCGCCTACAAATATAATACAAAAGTAATCATTAAAAAAATAATTGTCCGCATAATAATAAAGTCATATATTGTGAAGAAGAAAAATAACAAAACAATTCAGTTTTGATGAGAATTCAGCAAGCGTGTACAGAGAGCTCTTTATTTGCTCTTTTTGAGCTCGGCATGAGATGCATGAATGAGGGTGGGATGAGAATAGATTGAGTCCATATTCAGAGCTCTCTGATTTCTCTGCCTGAGATTCAAAAGAGGTGCAAAGCTTGAGAATTATTTTAGCTCTTTTGAAATCGAAAAGGAGAGATTTTTTTTGCTTTTTTTTTTCTTAGGAAAAAAAATGAGTGAGAGGAGAAATACGTCACCTAGACCCCATAGTTGTCTAGGAGACATAAATGATACGTTCTTGAGAGCTCTTTTCTAATTTTCTTTTCCTCGGGTGACTAGCGTAAGGCAAGGTTGTCTGATTGGATAATTGCATCAGTGATCAGGTGTATACATGTAGGCTTCTAAAACGTGATTGGTAAGTGTATACCATATCAAATAGATTTACTAATATTTCATTATTTTAATGATGTCATCCTGGTTTGACTTATTATTCAGATTAATCATTCTTAAAGAAGTCTACAAGTTCTGCACTTTTAACCTGTGCTTGGTGGAATGCTCTCTATTAAAGCATAAATGATTGTTTATTCGTTCATTCATTCATTCATGCATCTTCAGTACCTGCTGACTAACCTGTGATTAGGATGGAACCTGTGATTAGGATGAAACCAAGGACCCAGCCATCTTTGCTGAAAATTCTTTCTTATTATTTTTATTTTTTGCGCCTGTGAATAATTTCAGATTAATAATTGACAGTGTATTTTTTTTGTGAAGTCTTCTTATTTATCACACCATCGTTAGACATGTGCCTGAAATTGCCGTTGAACTAAATTTCTTCTCATACGATGCAAAATAGAAACATGTCTATAACAGACTCATACTGTACTTCAATTACTGTGGTCAAGTTCACCATAGTTCTAATTGACCAAAGTCTTAATTATACACACATTATGGCAGCTTATATAAGACTCTCCCCTACTACTTATACTGTATACTGTACTAATGCATAGTTGAACCAAATGCTTTAATTTCAATTAAGCTGTGTGAATTTTTCTTCTTTGTTCAGAAAAATGAGATGTTTGATTAATACGTGCATCAAAAAGATACACTATATTGCCAAAAGTATTCGCTCACCTAACCTAATAGAACTCCTTTGGGATGAACTAAAGTGGAGACTGTGAGCAAGGCTTTCTTGTCCCATATCAGTATCTCACAAGTACCTCACAAATGCGCTTCTGGAAGAATGGTCAACAATTCCCATAAACATACTCCTAAACCTTGTGGAAAGCCTTCCCAGAATTGTTGAGGCTGTTATACTGTAGCTACAAAGGGCGGGCCAACATCATCATACCCTATGGATCAAGAATTGGATGTTACTCAAGTTCATATGCATTTGAAGGCAGGTGAGCAAATACTTTTGGCAATATAGTGTACATACCAATTTATGCTTTTGTGCTTTTTTGAATACAAACATTTTTTTTCATTCTCAAATTCCGTCCCATATTATCATTCTCTGCTTTAAAAAGTGAGCACCACATCACCCATCTTGAAGGTAAAACTGTAGGTCATTATAGGACTCTGTCTCCGAGTGTCATCTTTATCAAACGCTCTGCCTTGGCTCTTTGTAGTGAGAGTCTGGGAAAAAAGGAGGTTTCCATCGACAAAGGGTCGTTCATGATGAATTAATAATCAGGCAGACTAATGGCATGCAGAATGTAAAATGTTTTGAGTCTCATTGCAATTTTTTATTCGGTTTAGAAGCTCACTCTTAATTGTGCCTTCCAGTCAGACGACTGGATATGGTGCTTCACATCTGAAGTAATCCCATCTGAACATTTCTGCTTGTCAAGATTCTGCCATTACGAGGTTTCTGGTTTTAGTCAGAGATTTTTGATATAAAGGGGGGAGAAATCTGATGGATTCAGAAACATGGAAATAGATACAGCTATGGGTTATGTATTAAATCGGAAATGACTCCACCTGCCTGGGATCCAGAAACAGAAAAAAAAAATTGTATACAGCATAATTATTGCTATAATTAGATTTTTTACTTCAACATCAGTTTTACTATATCATTATTACAAATATGATATTACACGCCACCGAATACATAGACAGATAACTGACAGAAATGAAGGAAAAGTGTGTTTGGGGTGGAGTTATACACACACACACAAAAAAAAATTCAAAGATTAAAAAGTAAAAAAATGTTTTTTAATAATTCAGACAATATTTTTATAATGATATTATAATGAAATAATAAACTATATTACAGTTTTACACACACACACACACACACACACACACAAACCTATCAGACACATCAGCCAGAAAATTTAAACCTTTAACATTAAAACCACCTAGGCTTTGCTTTCCACTGGAAAGTGGACTCTGGGCAACTCTGGCCCCTCTGGGTGTTGCTCCACAGGGCCTCTGGCAGTGCGCTTTGGTGTCTGGCACGAGGAAGTTGGCAGTTGGCCAACTTTGGGTGGGTCCTCCGTGGATCGGACATTTTTGTCTGGCCCATCCCATGGGTTGTTGATTAGATTGGGATCTGGAAAG
The DNA here is from genome assembly GCA_028565275.1 of Leiocassis micropogon. Classification (NCBI taxonomy): domain Eukaryota; kingdom Metazoa; phylum Chordata; class Actinopteri; order Siluriformes; family Bagridae; genus Leiocassis; species Leiocassis micropogon. The sequence continues at coordinate 11,408,450 of JAOVVA010000052.1, read as the reverse complement.
ATTGGAGGCCTTGGGCTCTGTTCCTGCTGGGTTCTGTGCACAGAATGATGGAGTGCACTTGGTATTTTGGTACATTTCTATCGTGACCATTATTGCCTTTTTTTTAAGGGGTTGCGCTGCATCGGCTGGATCGGACTGGAAGGGCTGGACTTTGCTGCCCATGATCTTGTGACCAGTTTCTTTGTATATAATTGATAATCATTGTTAATGTGTTGATATTATGTGGTGTTAATATTATGGATGATTGGTGAATGTAGCAATTCAATTTCAAGGTCTTGACTGGTCAGCTAATATTCACTAATTTGAACTAATATGGGTCTCAAGTAACTGCAGATCTAATAAATAAATAAATAAATGAATAGATACATAAATAAATGACCATTTATTTTCCCTAAGACTTTTTATGATGTTAAGTGTTTCCTAATGTATTCTATCCATTAGTTTCCATTTTACAAATGAGCAGCAGTTTAGAAGCTACTCTTATGATTACTCTTAGTCCAGTATTTTGTATGTAATTATTCTAAGTGTAATATGATACAGACCTTGATCTATTGCCGTACATGAATATAATGTAATAAGTTATGTTGGTTTCTACCTGCTACAAAGCCTTCCAGAATTGTTGGCACCCTTCCTAAAATAAGCAAACATTAATATAGAAACACTTAGCAATGAGTAATATATTATGGTCAAATAAACATGGACATTTGCATACTTGGATTCCAATTTTTTTTTTTTTTTTTAATATACTAAATTAATTTAGTACATATTATTGAGAAAATAAAAACATAAAAACAAGTAAAAAGAAATAAAAAGAAATACATTTCAGTATATATTATAATACAATAATATACTTTATTCTAATTGTAATTAAATAATTGACATGAATACATTATAATATTACTATTTTATCATTTTATTAATATAATATTATAATATTAATATTTCAGTCATAATTATAATTAGTTTTAAGGACAAAGCTACATAACTTTTTCTTCTTGGTAGAATGGATATCTTGTACCTTTAGTAAGCAATTTATCCTGGTCAGGGTTGTGGTGGAATGCTGGGCCATAGGTGGGGAAAACAACTTCAGACTTTAGTCCATCGTAAGGCAGCATGCAAACACATTCAATCTTTTATCCACTTCTAACAGCAATTTATACTTCTAACAGAAATATATTCTTAGCCAATCCACAATGTTTTTAGGAGGAAACCAAAAAACACAGAGAAAGCCCATGCAGGCTGAGGAAGAACATGTTAAAATCCTCACCTAATACCATGGTATATATTAACCAGAAATACACAGAGCAATGGGCATGTCAGGGTAAAAAGGGAAGAACATGAATCGATTACATTGATCACATGTGATTTCACATATTGGCCACTGTACAAGCTTCCGGGAGGAGTGTTATGATCTGGGATTGCTTCAGTCGTTCAGGTCTAGGGTTAGCATTATTATGTGACTATAAAATTAAGTCAGCTGACGACCTGAATGTACTGAATGACCAGGTTATTACATCTATTGAGTTTTTTTTCCTGATGGCATGGACATATTCTAGCACTCAAAGTGTGAAAACGTGATTCTGTGAGCATGAAGAATAATTTTTACGCATGAATTGGGAGCCACTAAATGTCTTTGAGATGTGTTGTAGAAGACACTGAGTGGTCTGATCTCTCTGCATTGCAAACAATGCTAAAAAGAATACATGCTGTAATCAAAGCTAGTACAGTGGAAACTTGGATTATGAGCATATCGTTCCGGAAGCAGGCACATATTTCAAAACACTCGTAAATCAAAGTAAATTGTCCAATGAAAATAATGGAAACTCAAATTATTCATTCAAAAATGTGTGTGTGAAGGGGCATGGTGTCAAATTACGCACGCACACACACAGCGGCATGCTGACCCAGGGAGAGAGAGAAAATAGATCTTTAACCTCTCTAATAAGACTTTCTTTTGCTTTACACGCGTGCACACACGTGTGTTATAAGAAGCAGTACATGCGCGCTGTACACACACGCTTACAAAAATAAAATAAAATATGTTTTACGCACACACACGCGCGCACGGATGTTGATTATACCAGTGAGATACGCACTATAAGACCCAGCAGGGGAGACGATTACCCATAATTCCGCAGCGTAAGAGAGAGAAAAAACATTGGCTCAGTTGTGATCATCAAGACTTGCTCGTTTTTCAAGTCAAAATTTATAAAAAAATCTTTGCTCGTCTTGCGGGACAGGTTCCACTGTATTGTGAAGATTCAAGATTCAAAGAACTTTATTAATCCCAGAGGGAAATTGCTTAAAGACCTGACCATCAGTCTGCTACCAGTCAAAAATTTTAACACACCTCTCGCGAGATCTATTCTAGCTGACGTTTGTGTCTTAAAATAATAACTGACTGTCATTAATTAATTATGTATTGCCATATAATTGTTATATCATAGTTCTTAAAAAATCCAGTATTGTCATAGAATGCAGAAAATAAATCCAAACTTTTAACTGGTACTGTACGGTATATGTCCTGATTAAACATCCTAATCCTCATTTAGTGCCCCCTTTGCTTTTATAATAAACTCTCGTATGAAAAGGCTTCAAAGTAGACTTTGGAGTACAGCTGTGAGGATTTGTATCCATTCATTATAATGCTTTGTATTATCCAGCACAAAATGTTCTTGTCTAGTATTTTAATATACATGATGATTTAAAATATGAAATACTAGAAGTAAAGAATTGTCTTTTGTGGTATAAATGTAAACTACTGTCAAAAAATGGTGTAGTGGTTTAAATAAGTGTGTTCATGGTATAAGCATGAACATATTTTCTCTCCATTCCACACAGCATCTCACTGTTTTTTTTTTTTTTTGGCCTGAATCCACATAACTTACATACCTTGTGAGCATGTTCCAGTGTAATGATGTGCTCTGGTTCTAATCCTTGACAGCTAGATAGGATACGAGCAATTAGCACGGATCTGCTCTCACCTCCCTAGCCTCTGTGCCGCGATGTCCACAGTCGCTAATTACTTCCATGGCTTAGATTCGGTCATCTGAGAGCTTATTTCATAACTGCCTCAAAGAAGTCAAAATTGATTTTTCTCCTTTCAGAGCGGATGCTATGATAGGATGGTCACCTGACCTCACCTCAGCTCACTCTGGTGACATCTATATGGCAGGGCCCTGAGGAGAGAAATCTAAACTGTTTTAAAGTGTCAGGGGTGGAATTAGAGCCTCGGCAGTGCTCTGTGCCTGGGGTCTGTCAGCACTCTGCTGTCCCAGTGCTAATTTGCCACACAGTCGTAGTGAAGTTAAAACAGAGCTCTGGCCATAGTCATGGAGAACGATTTCTATAGACAACCTCAAAGGCCACCTGTTTTTCGCAGCTGAGGAGCGCTCACTCCAGGGTTCTGATTGAGCAGGCTGTCAGAGGATGCCATCGATTGAATGGAAAAAATGAACGGACCTCATGCTGCCGGAGGGAGGACAGTTTGGAAAACAAGAACACAAAGGTGACAGGAAGGAGCAGCAAGCCCCACTGCCTCTCAAAGACATAAGACTATAAGGAATGGCATGAGGAGACAACTGTGTTTTTTCCCCCAACACTTTCTTTTTACATATTTGGGCATCAGTGCTACTATAATAGTTATCCCTGAATAACTGGACAGAATAATTATTGAAATAAAATATCACACCAACCACGTGCTTGTCTTTTCATATTCCCACTTAGCTCTGACGACAGTGGTGGGTCATGATGTTAACTAGAACTAGATTTCTTTTAACAAGAAAGCGTGTCCCCTGTGCACTTTGGTCTTGCTAGTGTTGTGTGTGCTGGTTGAATTGAGTCTCTGTTGAGGTAGAGAGTTCAGCTTGGATAATCAGTGGATTAAGGGGTTCATTTTGAGGCTGGAGTATTGTGCCGGACCCAGGTTCCCTTGTGGTCTTTACTTGTGTTTGGCCGTTGTTGAATGGAAATGAAGGTCAATTAATTCTCCAAAGAGATTGCCATCCAGACATAGAGGAGCAGGAGTCTATGATGGGGATGGACAGGAAGAGTTTATAGAAAAAACAGCATTTTGTTTGACTATGCAGATGAGGTGATTGACAATAAATAGAGCGCCTAATCAAAATTGGAGCATTATTGCTGCACTGAATCTTACTTCCTGGCAGTGTCAATTGTAAAAGCCTGTGCACTAATACACAGTAAAAAAAGGACTTTTTATTTTCTATTTCTCCCCAATGTTCTCTCCAAATTTTGTCATGTCCAATTCTCTCATGTCTGGTTAGGGCACTCCCACATCAGCGACGGCTACCAAGCAGAGAGGGTAGCAACAGGACATTTTTTTATACAGTATAAATTTTCTACAAATCTGTTTTTTAACTCTTCTTGCTGCTATACAAAATGTATAAACAGCATATTTAATTGCTTTCTAACAATCGTGACTATTAACAGTCTAATTAGTTTTTAATTTGGCCAAAAACTGTCCACTTTTTAAGCATACATTTAATGTGACAGATAATAAACTGAGTTAACTGATTTTAACAATATTTATGTATAATGTTCAGTTGCATGCCAAGTTCAATGAGCAATGCTACACGCCGATCAGACATATAAAATAAAAGCACTGACAGGGAAAGTGAATATTATATAACATTGATTATCACCTGATATTGACACTTGTCATGGAAGGGGTGCGATATATTAGACGGCAAGTGAACAGTCAGTTCTCGAAGTTGATGTGCTAGAATCAGGAAAAATGGGCAAGCATAAGGATCTGTGAGACTTTAGACTAAAGCTGGGTTTAAGCATCTCCAAAACTGCAGGTTGTGCAGTGTATTCTAACGTATTCTAAGGTAGGAAACTGGTGAACTGGTGACAGAATCATGGGCGTCCAAGGCTCATTAATCTGCACAGCAATCAAAGGCCAATCCCAAAGAAGAGCTACTGTAGCACAATTTGCTAAAAAAGTTATTTCTGGCTATGACAGGTAGGTAACAAAACCCACAGTGCATCGCAGCTTGCTGTGTATGGGACTGCATAGCCACAGACTGGTCAAAGTGTCCATGTTTACCCTTGTTCACTGCTGAATGCTCCTACAATGGGCAAGTGAACGTCAGAACTGGGCTATAGAGCAATGCAAGAAGGTGGCCATGTTTGATAGACCACATTTTCTTTCACATCATGTGAATGGCTGGGTATGTGTGACCCAATTACATGGGCAATAGATGGGTCCAGGATGCAATATAGGAAGAATGCATGCCAGGGAAGACAGTATGGTGTTCTTGAAAATGAGCTGCTGAAAAACCCTGAGTTCTGGCATTCATGTGGATGATACTTTGACATGTAACACATACCAAAAATTGTTGTAGACCAAGTATTTCTTGATGGCAGTGGCTCTGCTGCTAACGCCTTGGTGCCAGATACCACAGGACACCTTCAGAGGTCTTGTGGAGTCCATGCCTAGATAGCCATGCCTCAGAGTTGTTTTGGTGATACAAGAGGGACCTAGTAGGCATGTGATTTTAATATATATATATACATATATATATTAATAATATATAATATATATACAGTACGTATATTAATGAAGTCAAAACACCTTCTATTTTTGAGAGTAGCAAGCAAATGGAGAGCATGTTAAAAAAAAAAAGCAAATGATGACTCATCCTAGCTTACACGAGAATTAGCCTGCTGTAATTGTGTTATTGTGATGGACGAACTGTACATCCTCACTGCCTGTAGCACAATATACAGTACAATGCTGTACATATTACAGACCTATATGCACTGAACTAAAATGAGCACGGATACACGCATACCCAGGCATACCTGAAGAAATACCAGTGAATTTTGCATTCAGTGCATACGTTATTTGCTCTCTCATTCAACTGTGGAAGAAACTTGGAAGGGAAGTGAACTCTCTGCAGGCTCTCTAGCTGTAATGGCATGAGAGCACATTACATTAATCTGACTAATGATCTATCGCGTTGAATAAATAAATCTACAAGAGCAATAATGTACTTTAATAAGAAAAGCTAAAGACCATTTGGATGAAAAATTACCTCTCAAAAGTCTTAAATCAAAGAATAAATCAGATTTTCCTAAAATTGGTGACAAAGCAAGCCATTTGAGGCTGATATTAATAATCAATCACTTGAATATACTTTCTAAGATGCTTTCTGGAGATGATAAGAGAGTAATCATACAGTAACGGTTTGTGCCTTGTAAATAATGTGCACAGTATTTAGAGAATTCTTTACGGGCTGTTGTCCAGTGTTACACTCCAATGTGCATTTTCATATTTGCATTCAAGAAAAATCACAGCTTGTTTGGGATTTTTTTTTTAAAGATTTTTGTGAAGTTTCATTAACCAACCTTTAAGTAAAGTTCTGTGTAAATGCTTTTACATAAATGTTTTGCAGGTCAAGCTTACAAGATGATTAAAAAAAAATCTATATTTTTTGTAAGTATGGGTGAGATAATGATACAACATTGATCTTGTGATAAATTATGTCACTAAATTTATCCATAACAATTATAAATTCTGGAAGCAGATTTGAAAGAAATGTCCATTGTGTTAAATGTTTCAAAATATATAAATAGTATATAATATTTCAATTATATAAATAATGTAATATGTTTAAAATTCTACAGTGTTTTCAGAAATGCGATGATTACAGCACTTCTATATGTTTTATAGACATTAAATCTTAAAACGTTTGTAAGTAGTCATATTTGATGACAAAGCTAACAGAGCTGAAAACAACAAATTAATGGCGAAAGAATGTCTTCTAAAACATGGAGGGTGCTAAATCTTTAAGTAATTGCAACTATTCACTAAACATCAGCTACCCTAGTCACAGACTGAGGGTTATAACGTGACATTTCTTTTGTACTAATTAAAAAGCAAGGGTTATTCTGTGACAACTTTATACTGTAATATAGGACTAATGTAACATTTTTACACATATTTTTTCTTGCACTTACCTACGAGTCTAATGAGATCTTGTGTATCGTTAAATAAAAATAATCAATGGCAGGATGGTGTCTTGAGGCCTGACATAAAAATCATAGGAGTCCGGCTTATACATGCGTTATACACTTTGCCTGCGATGTACAACTGAAAGTTTTTAAAGTGACATTCACAGGATGCCTTGTCGGAGCCCTGTCCATCACGAGTAAGGAGTCAAACTGTAAAATGTTTAATGATATTATGCACAGTGACACTAAACGCACTGACGAGGCCTTTGACAGTTAAAGCCGTGATCATGCCTGCTGTCCTGGGCTTTGTCTTAAATCTAAAACGCTGGCCTTGCATACATATATCGTTAGCAAAATAGATCATGAAGACGGATAGCAAAGAACAGATTTTTTTTTGGTTAATTTTAAAGGCTACATGAGGGGTTTTTAAAATTCAACAGTAATTGGAAGAGGATTTTAAAAAATGTATTTATTTATTGCTGAAGGCGGCACTGTAGTGCTGTCACCTTGCACCTTCTGGATCCGGGTTCGATACCCGTCTCGGGTATGTCTGCATGTTCTCGCCGTGCTTTCTCTGGGTACTCTGGTTTCCTCCCACAGGAAGGGAGGAAGACATGCAAATTGGGTTAACTGGCATGTGTAATTAGCGTGTCAGTGTGTGTATGTGTATGTCCTGCGATAGATTGGCATGCTGTCCAGGTTGTACATGGCTCGTGCCCTTAGTCTCCTGGAATAGGCTCCAGGATACCCCACGACTCCGTATACAGGATAAAGTAGTATAGATGATAAATAAAGTTATTGCTGAACTATGATAGCGTCTCAGGATAGTGAAATGGCACATTGCACTGATCTATTAATGTAGTAATGTAAACATGGCTTTCAGATTGTGACCCCCAATTACAAATCTCATCACTCAAAATCTTTCAAACGTCTTAAATTTACTCATGAAATTATCATATAAAAAAAGAAGTGTTTGTTAGTTTCTCTTCTTACAGCATTTATAAATCAAGTGATCACTAGTTTGGAAAAATGTGAAAGAATATGAATTTTTTACTGAAGTTACTAGATTATCACAAATACTACATTTATTATTATAACACAAATTAATAAAAAAAAGTATTGCTTGTTTCTATATGTGATGTATTTCCTACTTATATCATCTGCCATTTCCTCTTCCTGCTTTTTTATAAATTGTCTGACCCTTTTTAAGCCTAAGTAAGGCCCAACTTGTGACAATTTCTCAATGCTGTTTAGCTAAAAAAAAAAAAAAAACCCTGCCTTTGCATCTGAGCCTGCTTGAGTCTGATGGATTTCAGATGTCAGTCTAAAAACGGCTTGTGATTTGCTCTGAAAAAGCTTGTGATACAGTGTTAATGTAACAGCTGTAATTTTCAGTAATTAGTGCGCTAATTTCTTCCTTTTTCCTTTTATTCAAAAGCAAAGTTGCTCTATAAAGCAGCACTGTTGGAACTCATTTATCATTTTCTTTAGCTGCACTGCTCTTGCCGCTTTTGTCATCTGTCCAAACAATCTGTTAGTAATTTGCAATTTGCATTTTTCCCCCATCTATTTTGAAGTGGACAGTGTTTCCCTGAGAAACTGCAGAACTTGTAATGAAGCAGCCTAATTGATTTCTATATTTGTAGCCAATTTAAAATGGCTTTGTACTGTATGTATATGTATTGTCCAAACCTAATGACAATACAGGATCACAAACTGTCGTCACCGTCTATACCACTTTGTCTTGTCTCCTATCCTAGGAGACTTATGGCATGAGGCAGGGTTCACCCTGGACTGAGTGCCAATCCATTGCAGGGCACACACACATATACACACAATCACACTGGTTTACACACTACAGGCAGTTTGAGAACACCAGTTCGCCTATTCTGCATGTCTTTGGACTGTGGGAGGAAACCAGAGTACCCGAAGGAAACACACCAAGCACGGGGAGAACATGGAAATCGAACCCAGGACCTGGTGGTGCAAGTCAACATTGCTAACCACTAAGCTACCATGCCACCACATTACAGGCTATAAAAATATTTAAATATGATATAGATCAGTTTTATATTATAAATCTGTTTATGTTGTTCAAACAGACAGTATGATTTAGGTATAGTCTGATAAAAGTTCATACTGTGAAGTACCACTACATTACAAATTCTTTCTCACTGCTATTGCGTTTGATCCTTTTTTATGCAGTTATTGAAGCAAATCAGCATAGGAGATATTAGTTAAATAAACAACTTTATTTATACTAGACAACTCTATACTTGTCTATAGATGAGAATATGAGTTGTTACTATTATTCTACTTTAATGAAAGAGCCATTGCGAAAAGAAAGTGAGAGTAGAAACATTGAGATTTGTAAGAAAGAACATCAGCTATATCTGTATAAAGAATGTTATTAGATATGTCACTCAAAAACTTTCGCAGTGTTATGAATAATGCCTTTTATCTTCATCGATCAGTAAGATAGAATGAATGGTCTTAAGGGTGAAGAAAGCTTGAATTAAAGATTGTGCTGGCTTTTTACATAGAACTATTCCCAACATCTTGCATTCTATATGGAATCATAAAACTTTATTATTTATACTGGTAGTTTGGACAAGGGTTGGATGATATCACAAAATTTTAATATAACGATAATTCACAATATATAGTTTTGCTAACAGACTGCTATATATAAATGTATGGAAACAAAAATAGCAGTGTTTGTATTTAAAAACTGGAAAAACTGATAATCTTTTAAATATATTTTAAAATATTTTTCTCTTTTTTTTACATTTTGCAGTACAGTACAAAATTTTCATCTTTCAAATTGTAGCAAAATTGCAGAAAGAAAGAGATC
>JAOVVA010000052.1:11367101-11389801 GCA_028565275.1 Leiocassis micropogon | reverse complement strand
CTGATCTATACTAATTTGGAGGAAACCCATATGGACAGGGGCAAAACTACTACAGTACCAGTCAAACGTTTGGACAAAGTTTGGATTTATTCTCTACATTCTAGAACAATACCGGACATAACACATATGGCATTAGGCACCTCAGATTCGAGCCTTTACAGTGGTTTACAGAAGGCTTTACAGAGCATAGGTACTGTAGCAGACAGTGGATGCCTTCATTGTTTTTCATTGATGGCCCTGGATTGTTTTACAATGTAGAAAGAAACAAAATTCAGGAAAGACCATGGTGTGTCCAAACGTTTTCACTGGTAGTGTACTGTGTACTACATACCGTAGGCAGGAACCCAAGCTCAGGATCAAACCCAGCGATGCATGAGCAATGAGGCGGCGATGCAAACCTCTGCATCACCTACCACGACATAGAAACAACATGATGTTAACAAAAAATACACAGGTGGTCTTGGTCATATGTAAATCATGCCAACTGACAAAAGCAATCTGTCATAGTGTGATAGTCTGAATAAATGTGCATCAGTTGTTATGAAGATCTTATGAAGGCAGGACAATACCCTTAGACACCATAGTCATGGTGCATACTTCTAGTAAAAGTTTGTTAGTTTTTACTTGTGCAGTACAGCAATAATAAATCTGCCAATCACACCAAAAGTCTTAAGTCATCTTAGTTATTAATAATCTGAGGTTACTGCAATAAAAAAGTACAGCAAATGAAAAACTGCAATCAAAACAGCTAGGTTCAGGGGTTGTATTAGGATGGAAGTTTTAATTTGGTAGGTTTTTTTTTTTTGGTCGCTTGATGTTGTGCAGTGAAATTAGGAATTTCATTCCAAAAGGAGCTGTTTTCACAAATGTTTTTTTTATAATCTTGGTGCTTAAAACATCTTGCCATCATGTGGCACAATGTAATATACTGTGGACATGCAATCGACCTATAAAAGTCATACGTTTTTAAAGTGTGTTCAAAACACATCACTACAGGACATTCCCGGGTAGGCCACTGTCTTACCATATGATTACCCACAACTCTGTACTGATGTGTACCTCCTAAGCAAAAATAGCATTAAAATAAATTATAATAAAAATTGACGGTGGGAACAGGAGTCAAATAATGCCTACATGGGGTCTGTGATTTCATAAGGAACTGCAGTTTCAGAACACAAGTTTCCCTTGCATAATGTGTTTTTTTTTCCTTTCTTTCTTTTTTTTCTAATTAAATCTGCACAGACCTTCCGACACTCAGCAGTTTCCCTGTGTCCCAGACCCTGACACTTCTGAACACTGAATGCCTGGTAAACCTCTTCAGGGACCTGCCTTAGCTACCTAAAGGCTGTATTCAGAATTGATTTATGAACAAATAGCGTGGCAAACATTGGTATTCAGATGTAGGTGTAGCTACAGAGACATACAGTATATTACTTGGACAGTTGTGTGGGAGTTGAGCTTGCTTGAGATGAAAATGGTATAAATATGGGCTGCATTAAAATTTATTTAAGTTTATAAGGTTACTTTTACACTTTTAGACTGAACTAAAAATTCCCTTCAGTTTGCCATTTTTGTTCTTAGAGAAACTAAACTTGTGGCATGAATATTTACATTCTAGCCTCCAGTGCATGCTGTTGGATGTGGCATCAAGCCAGTAATCATTTTTATGCCGGACGCTAGCTGTTTATGCTGAAGGGTTTTCATTAAAACAGCATTTTTCTAATTATAGTCAGTCTCACTTAATATTTGATAGTTGATATTTGTTGTATAATTTGTTATTTGTGTATGCACGGTTTGTAAAATATACATATCTGGCCAAGCATGAGATAATTCAACAGAGCGCAGAGCTAAAACTACAAAAAGAAACAGGGACGTATAGCAAATTCCTCTTTAATTCAAGCGTAATATTCATGTTTTGAAATGATAATTTGTTAATTGCAAAAGTTTGTTATCCTTATTAACACTTCATCTGTAATGCAGCCATAGAAGGTCAAGTTTCTCATCTCAGCTTAAGATGAAAGAATCCAAGTCCTTGAGGTCATCCTACCCAAAGATGGCTGTGTGGCTATAAGGCGATAAAAAGGAATACGATATAGACGTGTGAGAGACAGTGCGTAGGTAGTGTGTTACCTGAAGGTCTCGGTTTAAAATTCAGTCAGCGAAGGCTGCCGCGTGTCAATTACTGCACTGTCCCATCCTGTGGAAATGGACATTCACACTCACAGCCGCGGGGGATTGCAAATGACAGTCTATTTTTATATGCATCACTGTAGTCCCATACTGCGCAGCATCACAGGATCTGCTGATGATTGGACTTGATAGACCTTGAATCATGAAAGAAAAAAACTACTCAGTCCCTGTCTTTGGCTAGTCTTCAATGTCATAGAGAATGTAAAATGTATTTTGTTTGTGTCATGTAGTTGTTAAAAGCCGATGCCTTTCTATAGACAACCCGCTGCCAATGTCCTGGTGCCGGACACCACAGTGCACCCCCAGAGGTCTTGTGGAGTTATGACCTGAGGGGACAGAGCTGAACCGGCAGCACAAGGGGAACCTCTGCCAAACTGCGTTTAATGTTTTATGTTGTGGCTGATCGGTGTGTATGCGTATATGTTGGTGTATTCACCTTTCAACCAGAAGTGGACGGGGTCGAAACCGAAACTTTCTGATATGCTTTTGGAAAAACTGAAAGCACTGCAACTGATAGAAAAACCTGTCATTTTAATTATTAAAATTAAAAACAACAAACAGTAATTTATTGCACTTCTAAACTTATACACTTTAGTCAATTTCATAGTCTCATAATCTCAATCTGGAGCAAGAAAGGTTTTTAACAATAATAATAATAATAATAATAATAATAATAATTATTATTATTATTATTATTATTATTATTATTATTATCAATAATAATAATAGTAATAATAATTATAATAATAGTAATAATAATAATAATAATAATAATAATAATAATATTAATATAGTAAGTTCCTCCTATTCATATCCGTATTTGTATCTGTTTCTAACACATCTCATTTTTCTATCTATCATAAAGCTCTGTTTCAATAATGGCTCACTCTCACAGTAGTTTCATTTTTATTCCATAATCATTATCCTTTCTGTAACACTCTAGTAACAAAGCATAAAGTTCCTGAAATATAACCTTATCACATGCAAGTCAAAAGGCAGACAAAGCTGAAGACTTCAAGACCCTTAAGGCAAATATTTCACATAACCATTAAGAGCATATTAGATCTAAGTTAATGCGAGAGAACATTAATACGAAATTCTTTCACATACTGTATAAAGACAACTCTTCATTCATGTCTATCAGATATAGAGGCATAGTGATCAGAAGTGAGATATTACAATTATTAAAAAAAAAATAGACAGGCTCTAAAACGGGTATTTCAGTGGCACCGTTATTTCTAAGACATACTTCTCAGTCCCTCGCAGAGATGTGGGGCCAGATGGAGGTTAAATAGGAGCTGCTGTGCACCAGGCTTCTTGCCAGTCAAATGTGATTGCTATGAGGTGCAAATTAACAACAAATTAAACAGGTAATTAAACAGTCAATCAATGTGACATACTCTACTGTGCAGCCAGGTAAAACGGTAAAAAAAATATATAAAACCTTGTGCAGAAATGGACGATATGATAACTGCATAAAATGTATGAAATCACAGTATATGTTGTTTCATGTTTGCGATAATTAAATGCTATATGGCATGATACACACATTTCAGTCAGACTTCGTCGAAATAGAATAGAAATATCAGTCCTAAGATACGTCTATAATTTCTCCTGTCAAGCATGACCTTCAAAAAGGAGCCTACTGTTGTATTATGTTTTTTCATGGCATAATCTTTGTTCCTGTGCTATATATATATATATATATATATATATATATATATATACTAAAAATTATATATATAATATATACATATATTATATATTATATTTATATATAATTATTATTTAATTTTTATTTACTTTTTTTAGTAGTGGTGCATTGTAATATTTATAATAACATGGTAATTTAGGCATCTTTACTATGTTGTACTTTTAATTAAGTATATTTTCATACAGTAAACATTTTAACGTGTATGGTGAGACTTTTAACTGTGCTTGGGATATATGCACACACTCACACACTCTGGACTGTGGGAGAAAACCTAAGCTCCAGAGAAAAACACACCAGTCATAACGACCTAAAGCTTGAGGTAGGACTCAAACCCTTGACCCTAGAGGTGCGAGGCATGCCACAATGCTAACCATAACACCCCTGTGCCACCTAATTTGCTATTAACCCAACATTTTTAACTGAGTGCGTGTAAGTGTTAATGGTTTAATGAAATTACCTTAAAAAAAAACATTTGTAAAATATTTCACCTTAACTTTGCCATCTATTATTATTATTATTATTATTATTTTGAATGGCAGTAATTTTCGCCGTGGTAATAAATTACACTTTCAGGTAATGACTGTACAGTTAGTTCTAGTATTACACCTTTTGAAAGGTTTATTAAAGGCTGTTTTCGCTTCCGTCAGATAATAAAGGGCAGTTCATGGTACCATAATCTCCCACCATGCTCTTTAAACGCAATGAGATCACACAGCAAAAATGCCTGATGATTAACCGGCGATCATCTTTTTATTACAGAATTAGGTAGCCTGTAATACATCACTGGCAGCTGATGCAGATGCAGAAAATACTCATAACTCACAATGATTTAGAATTCACATAGGAGCCACTGTACAAACATTTAATATTTATCTACGTCCAGCTCCGAGCCTACCACTAATGCGTTGAGCAAAATGTAGCAAGAGCCTCTGTCTGTATTTAGGAAGAAAATGTCATTCTGTCTATAAATGAAAGCTTTTTATTTGCTCAGCATGCTCTTTAAACAGTTTGTCATTGAATCAGTGGAGATTTCAGATCCCATACTGACAGCGATGTGTTCCTTTTTTCTTACAATGATTTTGTCTTTTTTCCTCTCTCTCTCTTTCTCTCTCTCATTTCACAGCGCCTTTCATGATAGGCATTTAAAGGACTAGTTAAGAGCATGCACTGAAATACTGTGAATAGCAATCTAAAGGAAGTGGGGTAAATTCCTCACCCCTATCCTCCTCCAGCATGGCAGCCCAAGAGGAATCGAGGGGTTTGCTTTTCTCTGAGGTTCTTTGTGTGTTATAAATGTGTACATTGTATATCGAACACAATCAGGCGTTTTTTTGAAACTGATCACCATGCAGGAGAAAATGCACTTTAGCCTAAAACGCTTCGTGTGTACAAATGCTTAATGGTCCTGTGTGTCATTGCATCTATTATCGTTTGTTTCCCATATTTACTGTTTGTATGTTTATGCTTTATTCGTTTTCATCACCGAGCACATTTGCGCTCGCCCCTCACACCCGTGCCTGATTTATGGCTATGATTTGACTGAGAGAAGGCAAGTAGGAAATTGCGAAAATGGCGGCCGCAGATTGGAAACTCGGCGTTGATTATAAACTGCCGGCAAAACAAAAAAAAGTGCACGTTTCAGTTTTTTAGCCCGCACCTAAAACGCAGCAGGTGTTTCTGACAGGTGTCTGATTGCGGCTCCCTAGCAGACATTAAAATAGCAAACAAATTGAGGCAGCACTTGTGCCGAGCTCGTGAATGGAATTGTAGCTCACAGATGCTGTTATATGATCGCTGAATGCAGTGAGTGAATAGCACAGGTGCTGCGAAGAGACTGATAGTACCGAAGACACACTGCTTCTAGGTTGTCACAAAAAAACAAATCCTTGCGAGGCCTGGATCGTATTGTCTGAATGATTTCCCATAGAGGTAGAAGAAGGTTAATGTCTCGTTTTGTCTCATTGCTCATTGCTCATTAAAAAGTGCTTTAGAACCAGATTATTCTTCTTCAAGTAGCATTAAAAACACCTTTGCAATAAATAAAAAGATTCTTGTAAAAATGCATATATATCTTGTGTCTTGAGTCTTGTGCTGTAAATTGAGTTTATCAGGCCAGTGCAGGGAGCTGGATAAGATCACAGACAGCACTGAGTGCAACTTCAGCATCCTGAGTGCCATTGACCCTGCTGAGAAGATGACATATCCTGTCAGCTCTCTTCATCCTGATGTCCTCATTATCCTCCTCTTCCTTCTCCTGTCCTGCTGATATGCTTCCTGAGACAGGAACCTGAGCCTTCTGATTCGGAATAAGTGTAAGATATGTGCCATCACTCATTCTTGACCAGGGAGCATTGCATTATGGACAGAAAAGGGCAGTACCCAAGTAACTGTATGTTACCTAATCATTATCTAATAATTCATGCTTATAGCGCCAGTAGATTTTACAGTTAATTCAGTTAATTTGATTTAATGTGACTTTCAAAATATAGTATAACAGCAGCTAACATAGATAAGAAAAGTATATTTTAAACATTCAACATGCTATGGTCAAAAATGGCATAATTAATAAAAAAAAAAAGATGCAATTCAGCGTTATATAGTATTTCACACACAGATTTTTCAATCCTTTCCGAACTGATATTTGAAGCTTTCTGTGCCACGAGCTCAGTGTTTTGGATCCTTTAGAGACGAGGGATCCAGATGCAAGACAGAGTAAACCATGAAAAACCCTGAGATTAAATAACAATGCTAATCAACCATGAACAGAAACACCTGTGAAACTGAAATCACAATGTGAATCTGAAACAATGAGAAACATTATGAGCATAAAAGTCTTTAATACAGCCTCAGCATACAAATTTAATCCGTTCCGGAGGCAAGTTCTTAAAGCAAAATTTCGTATTGCGAAACACATTTTTCCATAGCAAATAATCTAAATGCAGATAATTCGTTCCAGCCACCCAAATATATTACGAATATTACCAATTTCCAACACTGTGATCAGATTTTTTGCATATAAAAACAATCAAAAGCTTTAGAAAATACATGTAAATTAAGTAAAATATGAAATAAACAAAACTGAAAGTGGCTCCCTTATCTTCTTGCTACTGTTTTTGCTAACATTCTTGGGGCTGTCTTTACTAAATCTTGCACAAAATGCAAAAAAAAAAAAATTTTTTAAAAGTCCACAAAAATATTTGGATACCAGATGAGAAGTTTTACTTGTTTTTACTTATGCTGTGTGAAGCCTTGCTGATTTGCTGACTTGCTGACACCACTCTTTAATGTTGAAGAGAACATGGAGTTGGAAAGAAAACCTTAAGTTGACCATGAAATACATGGTTCCCGTGAACTCGAGAAAGAAGGGGTCAGTGAGTTATGTGAAAATAGTAACAGCGTAACTTGAATACATGTTGGCTATTTCTCTAGCTAATTCACGCTGACTTGTATGTTAAAGGTGGTTCTGATGCAATTGTCATCTTTTTTATCTTTACTTAATGAGCTTTCATAATATAAGTTGAAACTTATATTCCAGAAGACACGGTTTGCTGTGTTTACTGACGACTACTCTATTTACAGATTTAAACTAGAAAATGGAATTTTACTTTTTTGTGATTATCATCAGCTGCATCCTGAAAACAAAACTCTGATCATACAGTACGTTCAGTTTATTACTCTGTTTACATCTTATGTATTATCCTAAAAATCCAGAGGTCAGTTATTAGATGGGTTACCAGCAGTGTTGGGTGGGATTACTTTTTTACCATTTAAATACTCAGTTATTTAGTTATATTATCAAAAATGTAATCCGTTATTCAGACAGTTTATGTAATGCGTGAGCCATGATACATGGTAGTGTGTGTGTGTGAAAGTCGTCCTACAAGACCGGCCCCCGATTACCACCCCCACCCTCTTCTGTTATTCCTGCTCTTATACCCCTATTGTATCTCAGCTATGCAGTTTGACTCGCGGTGAGAAGCGATGTTAGGCACCGTGAGCCGCTGCGAGTGACGGCCCGACATTCCGCGAAGATTCTGCAAAGTGCCGATGCGCGGAAAAATGGAAATGTTATCACAGCGCCAAAACTAATTATAAACGTTTTGACTAAAACAACATGCATGAGGAATCACAAAGGAGTTTTCATTTTTTTCAATGGAAAAGTACTCGAACTAGTTACTTTTATCAGAAAGTAATGCTGTAATGTAACTGATTACTTTTTAATGACAGTTATTTTGTAATGTAATTAGTTACTTTAAAAAGTAACGTCCTCCAACACTGGGTACCAGACCATTCAGTAGGTTTAAAGGCTCTGTGGAAGGTTTATTAAAGTCAAACCAGTTGTTCTACTGCTAAAGAAAATGACTCAACACCTGCTGAACAGTCAACTTCAAGAACACAACAATGGTATAGAATGCTGTGTATTCTTATCCATATTTAAAACACTAATTTATGAGGGCTGAAAGTAATGCAAAAAAGTGGGTATAACTTCCTTCATTAACTGACATTCCTCATTCAAATTTCACATGCTGATAGAGTAACTCTTCCTCTAAACAAAGGTACTACTCCACAATGTCTCATCCACAAGTGATGTGTTTGAACCATCGTTGAACCCAACTCTCGAATCCTCTAAAAATCTTTGACACAGTTGACGGTCTCCAACTGCGCTACAGAATGTTTATAGAGATGACACCATTGACAAGAGCAATGTGCACAGATGGATGAAGACGTTTAAAGAAGGGGAAACCAGCACTGAATCAAACCATGTAGTGCAGTTCTCATTACTTTCCTTACAGCTCTCATGGTTTCATACCATTGCGTTTGGATGCCACAATTAATAATCTCTACCGTCTCATTTGTTCTGAGCCTGGATCCCAACAAAATTATCTCATGAACGACTATACTTGAGTAAGATTTTGATGTAATACTCATGCTTTCCCTTATAGAGGATATAAGAGAGAATATTTCTGTATGAAAGTTCTGTGCATCCTAGATTAAGGCTCATTAGACTGAAAACCCAGAAACAGTGTCAGATTCTGGCACAGTGCTTCAAGCCGCTGTGCCAATATATTCTTTATACTACGTTTCAAAACGTGTGATACCTTTACCATTATTAATCATTAGCGGTGCAACGGTTGATCTATATTGTCTATATCTACATATATTGTCTACTACAGTAAAACCGATAATCAAATTAGTTGGCAATGAATTTAATGGTCGATTAATTGACGACATCATTGTGCACCTTGTTGCTGGCTTTTGAGCTCTGAATGCACATTCTCTCTCTCTCTCTCACACACACACACACACACTCTGCCTAATTAGCCATAGTCTCCTCAGGTGTGTCCTTTTCTCACTTACCTCGCTCTGTGGCCCTCCACACTTCACTTCGCTTGACCCCGCCCCTGCAACTTGACCACACCCCTTCACTACAGACTTGATCTGTTTTCTTAACATTTCAACTTAACTCCCATATTTATCATATTTCCACTTTTAAACCTTATTTTATTGCTGCTACTTTGCTGTTTCCTGATGATTTTTTTTACTAATTAATTCCTTATTAATACATATTTTACAGGAACTTTTCATCCTTACAGTATTTTCTTGATACAGAGTAATTGTGGCATTACGCATGTAATCCGATTAATCGATTAATCGTCTCAATAATCGGTAGATTAATTGATTACCAAAATAGTTGGAGCCCTGTTAATCATATTTAAACTCAGATTTGTACACATTACCTGGATGTGCCAGCACAGTTAAACAAGCCTATTGGTCCTCTGAAGGTGACTGCTCACATTTTGATGATGTGTGTATGGTTTAAGGGTTGTATCTTCATCCTCATCTCTTTAGTTTATTGAGGGTGACTCAGTGCTAATGACTTAAAGCACCACTTCATGTGGATTTAAAATGTATGAACTGTAAAAATGTTGACTTCTTGCTCTCTGGATAGAGAACCCACTGGCTAGTATTTCATTGTTCTGCTATTCTAGTGTTCATGATTGGGAGATTTTACCCACTGTACTGTATATACCAGAGTACAAGCAGTGCAAAAAATCTCATGAGAAATTTGTAATATGGGTGAGATATAATGTGGATTTTCAGTTTCCTTCCTCTTTCCAAAAACATGGTGGATTGTCTAGATACTAGATTGCGTTGCGTCCAATTCAGGAAGTCATCCTTCCTTACAAATCAGTGTCCCCAGCATAGACTATGGATGAATCAATGAATAGATGGATGGATGGATGAAATAATAAACAAAGAAACATAACCTAGGCTGTACAGTATAACCCATCTCTATCCATAACCTTATCTGTTTGCAACTTTTCATTCAAGACGGCTTGGACACATTTCCCCATCCCTGTACCTGCCCATAACTCCTCATGACACTGCATTTTTCCCACAAGCATAGACAACTTCTGTATGAGTAGACACTCGTGAATGGCTAGCTTCACTCTAAACTAAAAGGCAGCGAGGACGGAATGACAGCATTGTCAATCACTGCTGTGAAATAATCCTCTGCCTGCGTAGGATTCATCCCCTCCTGTGAAGAGTAGATAACAACACACCTCCATCCACCTGAATGGCATCAAATGCTAAATCTGTCTATCGCAGCCACGTCAGGAGACTGACAGTCGTCTAATCACCATCCCAGTGCCGTGTCATAATGAGCGCCATCTTTATTGACCGAGCCATGTATTGTGTTGGGGCTGAATATGTAGGGTGTGAAGGGGTCGTTAGCTGCTGGTTCGAGCATGAACCATGGTAATGACCCTGTCTAATGAAGGAAGGTCACGTGCAGCATTCGGAAATACTGTGGAGAGATGTGCATGGCAAAAAAGGCATTAATTTTAAGGAGTTACAAGTCTGTGTATTGATGTAATCCGAACATCCATTATTTATTTAGTATTTTCTTGTCACTGCATTTAAATGTGTGGGATGTTTTTTTGTCAGCAGGGATTCATTTGTTTTCTGATGTACATTAGACTGTATATCGTTGAATTGCTGTATAACTCTTCTGGTGTATAGACTAAAGTTTTGGTCAAATTATTTTTTAGCTTTTTTAAAAAAATAATTTTTTTACATTTTATCTTATGTTTAGCAATATACTGTAAAATATATATATTTTTACATTTATTTCACTGAGGTTTCCACTCACAACAACCATGTTATTAGAAAATTTGTAATTGTGACCAAGGCTTACTTTTAGATAGATAGATAAATAGATAGATAGATACTGTAGATAGATACATAGATAGATAGATAGATAGATAGATAGATGGTCAAGTGACAGCACCAGCATCGTGGAGATTTCTTAGCAGCTGACTAACTGCTTTGCCATCCTTACCAAGCATATTTTTTGCTAAAATCACTGTTTTCATTTAAACAATCATTGTTTAAAATAATTGAGCAGTCGCATAAATATGTGTGTATCAATGTGTGCATGCATTCTTGTAATTGTGAGTACGCACCGCCACGACAATCAAATCCGATCTGACCAAAAACATTGGAACTGAACAATGTGGCTTGCAATGTGAGCCAAATCAATTTGATGTATAAACGTTATTAACCACATTTGCTACAGTTAAAACATAAACACACATCATAAGGTTGCAGATTTAACTTTAAAGCTTATTTCCACAGGGATTAAACAATAAAACAAAAATGATTTTGCAAAAAAACTAAACAATGCTTTTCAAAGGTCTTTCCCCTTATTAGTGTTTACACTGAAAACAATATTTTAATGATCAAATAAAAAACAATCCAAAAGTAACAACCATTTACATGGACTACGACTACAAGGCGAGAAATGCACACACTACTGACTAGAGATGACAGCAGTTCACACGAGACAAAACTCTTGACTCTTAACTCTTACATGCATTTGTAAGAATGTACTTCAGCCAGGAGTCAACTATCAGTTACTTATATGATTGATGTGAAATATGATTGATTCTAAAAATGACCCTGTACACCAAAGGTGCACCAGCCTGTGACCAGATTCAGACAGTTTTCAGCTCGATCGCCCAGGATCGATCGGCCTCGGGTATAACAGATTCTGTGCCGATCACGCATGAGCTCTTACCATCCTTAGCTGGGAGTTTAACAAGCAAGTCGGTGGTGTGAACATGGGCGTCTATAAACCCACATGGAAAATGCTTTCCTCTTGTCCCCTTACGGTGCACGAGCCACGGTTCAAAAAGATGCGGTCACCTGCCATCACGTGTCTCTGATGAAGCACTTGACAGCCTTCGCCGTCCCTGTAGCTGTCACCTCATTGTGTCGCCTGCCTGTGATGCATAGACGACACATAGGGATCACTGTCTTTCTACTCGTGACGCCGGGGTCATCTGTCGCCGTCACACTTTTCTTCTATCCGCAACTCCTTCGTAACCTTTCCCAAAAGCGTTCACGTGCAATAGCTCATGTCAGTTTCTAATAACATTCCTTTTTCCCTGTACAGCATGGAAAAAAATAAATAAATAAATATATATATATATATACACTGTATATCATGTTCACTGGGCAGTTGACAGCGTATTTTTTGTCCTTGTCCTTATCTCCTTATCTTTGACCAGTAGCATTTTTAAACTTGAGACTTGTTTGAATGACATCGGTTTTGATATCAGCCTAGATATTGCCTTCAGTGCATCTCTTCTTTTCATGTATAGAACTTTATCTTGCATTTACTCTTTAAAATGCAGCTATGAGTAGAATTTAAGTGTTTATGATATGACATTTGCTAATACTAACCTATTCATAAATTTGCCACATTTGGCATTTTACAGTACTCCATGTTTTAACATGTATCATATCTTTTGTCCCCGTGCTTCCTCAGGAGCTACCCAGATAATAACAGGTATAATTCATTTACTCCTCTAATATTGTTACCATTTTCTAGCTGTATTTTTTAAACATTTGTACAGTGCATTGTTGCCTTGTCTAGCTGCATGTCCTCCAAGTAAAACATTAAATATCATACCCATGCCTGCTGTTTCTGACATTTATGGTCTTGCAAAGCAAAATATATGTTCAGTCCTATGCACTAATCATCCCTTCTTATAGGAGTTTGTAAGTGTCACAGGTTAAAAGGTTGGAGAACAAGCTGCCTTGAAGGCCGTTTGGGAAAAGTAGCTCAGTATTTCTCAGGCAGCTGGTCTTCCTGGTGCAAAATACCCAAGGCCAACGGAAATGTAAACAAAGAATCGTGTTGTATAAATCGGCCCAGCAACCTTGTGGGAAAAAAAAAATGTATTCCCTCTAGAGTTAAATGGCAATGTTCACTTTAGCATTCACATCAACCTAAAAAGCTTAATAATTTGGACATATAAAACGTACGTAGAGCATTTCTTTGACAATAACAATGGTGGTGATGCGAAATATTACAGCGTCCTCCCACACAAGCCCCGAGTGTTTTCTGCGCCTCACTACCCAGTTCAGTTAAAAGAAAAAAATCAGCAAGACTATCAGTAAGTGCATTCACAGAGCACACATGAATAGGTCAATTTCAGTACCATTTCAATCAAGGCAATGCAGCAACAAATAGAAGAGAATGAAAATAATTTTCAGTTCTGATCAGTTTTGGTCGGTTGTCACTAGAAAGATCAGGACCTGTCTTTATAAAACACATTCCACACTTGAATGGATTGAAGTCTTAGTCCTTCTTATTTTATCTTCGGTTTGAAACGTGAAGGACGAACCATTCAAGGAGCAAAATATTGCATCTGTAACTTCAGCATTCCAGCCTTTTGTGATTTGCAGGGAAAAATAAACCTGAATGTCTGAGGTAATTTGTGGAGAAGATTTTTGGCATATATAATATTACATTTAATACAGTATATGGCAAAAAAGTATATTTTTGTGTATACCTGACCATCGCACCCATATGGCAGCTTTCTCCAAAATGCTGCGATAAACAAGTAATCAAAGAATTTCGTATGTCTATGGATGCTATACTGTACGTGCTGTATAACTTTACATTTCGCTTCACTGGAACAACAAAAATCAGCCACATTACTGGTGTCAGGCTCGGCTGTGCCTGTGAGGACCAACGGCTAGCCAGTCCTGTGCGATCCCACAAAAAAGCCAATGCACAGTAGCACAGATTGCTGAAAAAAAGTCAAAGATATTATACCATTATAGAAAGGCACCAGAACCCCAGTGGATCCCAGCCCATCACAGTATGTGGCTTAGCAGGCAAAGAGTTCAAGGTTGTTGATGCAGCCTGCAAATTCCCCAGATCTCAGTCTGATCATGTATCCATAGGACACACCGGACAAACATGTCTGATCCATGGAGGAAGCTAATGTCCCTGTACCAGACACCTGAGCACTCCTATAGAGGTCTTGTGGAGTCATGCTCTGATGGGCCAGAGCTGCCCTGGTGGCACAAGGGGTACCTGCACAGTATCGGCTTAATGTTTTACCACGTAATGTTACGGCTAATCGGTGTAAGTGGCACTGAGAACTCGAGTGGCCTGTACTGATCCCTTATCTCAACCCCACTGGTGGGGATGAATACAATAAACAATGACTTTAGCCCAGACCTAATCGCTTAGCATCAATAACCTCACCTGACCTCACTAATGCTCTTGTGTTAGAATGGACACAAATCTCCTAAGCCACACTCTGAAATCTAGTGAAAAGGCTTCCCAGAAGAGTAGAGCTTATTATAACAGCAAAGTGAAGATTAAATCTGAAATGGGATTTTTTTTAAAAAGTGCAATGGTCAGATATTCACATAATTCCGGATATGCTTGATCTCATAGTACATAGTAGAGCTGTATTGTATAAGAGCAATAATTTATAATTCATTGTCACCAAGAAAGTTCCTTTTGAGTATGATTCCTCTCAAGGTTTCAAGGTTTCCAAATCTATATCGTATCCTTCGAAAGCTCCTGATCGATGTTTTTTAACACTTGGCTTGCAAGGGGAACTGCACCCAGATCCCATGCAGGGCTCGTTTGAGAAAAGGGCTCATAATCACTAGGTTGGCTTTCTCATTGAAGAGTTGTGCCACACTTACAAGATACCACACTTTGGTCAACAACAGGTTTGCAAAATGGACGGCACTGGGTTCATTCATTTACTGAGCCAAATCAGTCAATCTTTTTGTAAACGATGTTTGGGTAAACACCTCAACCAACCACAGTGAACTGAAAGACATCTCAGAACACAACACATGGTTGAACAATGAAGTGAAGGAGCTTGCAACAGCAGTTGCTTTTCATCTCACCGTGGTTGCAAAGAGTGATTATTTGGGTCATTTTTTCCCCCTGCTTTCTTACTACGAAAGCATTTATATCCATAGACTTGCCTATCACTTATTTTTCTTTCACCATTCTATGTAAACTCTATTGTAACACTATTGTTTCTGAAATTCTCAAACCAGCACGATTAGTCACCAAGATCACAACTTTTCCCCATTTTCATCTTTGGTGTGAACTGAAGATCTCGTTCTGTACAGTATCTGCATGGTATTTTGCATGATGCTGCCTTCATTCGCCTTCATACTGAACAATAGCTGTATGAGTGTATAGGTGTTCCTAATAAATTGAACAGTGAGCCGATATCTTTATGTAATAGATGTTAAAAAAAGACCTGTATTTGAAATGCATCATTTATAATTATTAATTAAATCTCCACTGTATGGAACATGCATTTTAAAACAAACGTCCATGCTTATATAAAGTAAGCAGCAAGGAGGCATTATGTCATTGTCTTGATTCTGTTTCATTTACACTAGTAATGTATATCTTAGTTTAAGTTCTTAGTGGTTTATTTCTTAGTTGAGTTACTGTTTACTGTTTCAGTTTGTGTGTGTGTGTGTGTGTGTGTGTGTGTGTGTGTATGCATTGTCTGTCGATGTTTAATAAAGCTCAGCCTGCACTTTCAACCTCATCTCTTCTTACTCGTGACAGTTTCAGCTCTTTCATCTTATGCAATAATTTATTCCTTTTCCTTAGAGAGTGTCTGATTAAGCAAGCACGTTTTAATCAAACCTTTTAAAAGCATGAAGTGATGACAGTACAACCGATTTGCATCCTGACCACACATTTCAATTATACTTATACAGTAAGATGCAGACTGTATTTAATATATAATGCTTTACCCACAGTATTAACCACACAATTAACATCGCCACTGATCCTGATTATTTCAGATCAAGTGTGGGTTTTGTTCTCAGGTTGAATGTTAGAAGGCTTTAGAGCTGTGGTTTGTGACGAGATAGGAACAGAACAGCAGGCTCTCCTTTGAGGATTGATGAAGGGGTTTGTGTGCTGCTTCTCCTCCCCCTTCCCATCCTCAAGTACACACACTGCTACACCACTCCTCTGACCCTTACCTGATTCTCCTGCTCATTCATCCACCTGAGGATAAATTCAGGCCACTGCATTCTTTCTTTCTTTCTTTCTTTCTTTCCTTCTTTCTTTCTTTCTTTCTTTCTTTCTTTCTTTCTTTTTTTCTTTTCTTTTTTGCAGGACCTGCACCTGCTAGTGAGACTGCATCCAGTTGCTGTTTGACAGTTAAATCTATTTAAAATAAAAGAACGTAAGAAATGTTGCATCAGTGGATCTGCTGTGAACAGACAAGAGAAGGCATGCTCTTGGGCAGATTTTGGTATTAATCAGTACTTTTCAGTCTAGTTAATAACCTGCTTCAGTTATACACTACGCTATACCATATGACACAAGTATGTAGACACCTGACCCATCACCCTCATATGTGGTTTTTCCCTAACAAACTTGGAATTACATAATTGTAAATGATGTCTTTGTATACTTTAACATTACGATATTACTTTATTTCAACTAAGAGGCCCAGACCTGTTCCGTCATGACAATATCCCTGTGCACAAAGCGAGCTCCATGAAGACATGGTTTGCCAAGTTTGGAATTGAAGACCTCGAGTGGTCTGCACAGAACCATGACCTCAACCCCACTGTGAACACCTTTGGAATAAACTGGAACACTGACTGCACTCTAAACTGCTTCAGCCTACATTAATACCTGACATCACTAATGCTCCTGTGGCTGAATGAGCACAAATCCCCAGGGTAACGCTCCAAAACCTAGTGGAGAACCTTCTCAGAACGGTGCAGGTTATGAAAACAGCAAAAGGGGGACAAACTCTGAAACAGGATTATAAAAAGTATGTTTAGAAGTCAGGTGTGCAGAAGTTTGAAAGGAAGTGGTATCTCATTTGTTCTGCATGCATGGGCTTACAGATGTCCATGATTGTCTAGTGTCACTGTGATTGAAAGACGAGCTAAAGCAAAGCTAATTTTGCTGTCTTGAGCTCCCAGCCTTGGATGGTTGTGGGCAAGACGTAGACTGTAAACTTTTCCGGTTGAACACCTTGGAAGGGGTCTTTAATTTAATTATGTAAAATTTACTTTCTAGTTACTGTATCTAAAAACATCCAGTGTGAGTGTATAAACAAAACAATGTGGGGGGGAAAATCCTTATACTTTTTGTGTTTTCTCTATTATTGTGCTGGCTTGGATGTAAACAAGCCATTCTCCCTCTAGTGTGACCTCATATAAGAAGAACCCCTTCCACAGCTCTGCTGTTCCCTGAAGAGACTGGACTCAGCAGTAGATCATTTACTGTACATAAACACTTAAACTGCATGTTTGGAAGAAGAGTGAAACAGAGGGAGTTTGAGATATAAAAAATGCATTATCTAAGGTGTATTTCAGCTTTAGCATTTACACATGCACTTTGGGGGGGACCTCTGAGACATGTGTTAACTTGTTTATGAAATAGTAAAATATGGGACCTTTATGATTTGGTATGGGACTGTGTAACAAACTGGATAAACTTTTACATGCCTGGGGGTCATGCATCAGAAATGCTGTGCCATGATAAGCTGGAAGCACAATGTCAGTCATTGGTGCTGTTCCTGATGTAGTCATCCCTTTTTTCATACTGTGCTACTTCTTATGATACATTTGGCACCATGGCGAATCACAAATGCTCCTTGCTCTTGTAAACACAGTGCTGTAAAAAAAAAAGTATTTGCCTCCTTCCTGATTTCTTATTGATTTTATTTTTTATAGTTGCCACACTTAAATAATTGAAATCATCACACAACTTGTAATATTGCACAAAGATAAACTGAGTAAATATACAGTAAAATGCACTTTTTAAATGATGATTTCACTTATTAAGTGGAAAAAAGCTGTGTAAACCTACCTGGCCCTATGTGAAAAAGTAATTTACCAATTACTAAATCATGAATGAACTGTGATAAGACTGAGTTACACTTCATTTGCCACTCCCAGAGCCATTACCCACAAATGGAAAAAACTCGGATTAGTGGTGAACCTTCCCAGGAGTGGCCGACCTACCAAAATTACTCCATGAGCAAAACAACAACTCATTCAGGAGCTCATAAAAGAACACAAAAGAACATCTAAAGAACTGCAAACCACATTTGCCTCAGTTCAGGTCAATGTTCATGATTCACACTTGGGATATGCAGCAAGACAATTTTCCGAAACCCACCAGGAAGTCCACCTCTGAATGGCTCAAAAAAAAAAAATTAAGGTTTTGGAATGGCTTAGTTAAAGACCGGACTTTAATCCGATTGAGATCGTTAAACAGACCATTCATGCTTGAAAATCGTTTAGTGTGGCTGAATTAAAACAATTCTGCATAGAAGAGTGGGCCAAAATTTCTCCACAGCGATGTGAAAGTCTCAGTTGACTTGGCAGTTATTGCAAATGCAGGTTGCAGGTGTTGCCGCCAAGGGTGGCACAACCAGTTATTAGGTTTAGGGGGCAAGTACTTTATACATAGAGCCAGGCAGGTTTGGACAACTTTTTTTCCCATAATAAATGAAATTATCTTTAAAAAAAAAAAAAGATAAAAAACTAAAAAAATCAAAGGACGAATATGTTTCACGGCACTGTACATACCCATTACTCTATTCGTTTCACTAGAGTGTTCATTGTACACAATACATTGTATAATACACAACTGGCTCGTTGTAGTATCTTCCCAACCCAAAAAGAAATTCTACTAACATATAAAAACCTCATTACAAATAAGTACTTACTTAAAATTTCTTGCCAGTAAATAAAACTCCACATCTAATGGGAACACCTGCTTGTTCGTGGAAATGATGTTACGATCTCGGGTGGAGTTTTCATAGGCGGAGACCAAGCTGAAAACCGAATGGCTGAATAACAAACCAGATTACACGCATGGTGGTGGATTGCTCTGTGCAAGTCAAGTTTAGATATAGCTCTTAAATGCAGAAATGTTAAGGATTATTTAAAGTCTAAAACTCATCCATCTTTATTTATCGAAATATCATAGCTCAGTCGTCTCGAGAACAAATGCCTTTGGTGGATTTAATAATCCAGGATTTTTAGAGGAAAACAGAAAAAAAAGAGAATTAAAGTGTTTTATTGGATTTGTTCTCGAGAATATTCGTTTTCCCCTAGCGGATAGCGGGCTGAAACCTTTTCCCGAGCCATTGACAGCCTTTCAAGCCAAGCCTAGATGTTTCATTTATTTATTTAGTTTGTATTTTTTTCCCCCTCCACAGTGCCAGTGTGGCAGCGTGAAACCCAGAGTCACGGATGTTTAACCTCAGGCACGGTCGCGGTTTGCACTAGCGCAGCATATCTCTTGTGTCTGTGACACATTGTGCGCGCTGCGCTCGCTAATGCCCATTCATAAAAAAAAAAGCAATATTATATCCAACATTCCCACATGAGCAGGACATAATAGTGTTGTTTACTTGCTTTATATCCAACGGTGGTGTGTTATACTTTGCCTAGGCCAGGTGATTTGTGAATCGTGTTAGCCGAGCTGTTTTCATTTATTTATTTATTTTTGTACCTGTCTAAGTGGGATCATTGAGACTCTTTGTAGTCTTTCTTAAATATCACTATTCAAGGATCGCTTGTATACATTTCAGCAGTGGTGGGCAAAATATACAAATCCTGTACTTAGGTGAAAGTAGAAATTCAAATATGGCAAATATAACTCAAGTAAAAGTAGAAGTTCATTTAAACTTTATTTATTTGTGCATCTAATAAAAGTACAGAAGTATGTACCTTCAAATGTACTTACAGTAAGCAAAGTTGGGTAGTAACGAGTTAGATTTACTCCGTAAAGTAAGTTTAAAAAAAGTAGGTCTATGAGTAGTTTTACCGCACCATACTTTTTACTTGTACTTGAGTAGATTTGCGAAGAAGAAACGCTACTCTTACTCCGCCACATTCGGCTACACTCGACTCATTACTTTTCTAACCATTTATTCTACACATTAGATATTCTTTATTTTTGCCAGAGAAATGCAGCCGGTGGATCTACCACGTGACTGTGTTCCACCAATCAGACATAGCAACAATAATCACATGACTCCGTTTGACCAATCAGCCGCAATAACAATAACCTCATGTTGTCATATCTTCAGCCGTGGTAGACAGTGAAGGAAACATGACGCGGTTAGTTTAACTGTTTTATGTTATGTTGCAATGGTAAAATATAGAATTAGCAAATAAACTAGAGTCTAAAAAAATACAAGTTTCTTACAGTTGTTATGCTGGACACAGTTTATGGTAAAGTGAGACCTCTTGTACATGTTCTAATATTATTTTCTATCTGCTGAGCCATTTGGAGGGTAACTCCACTTGAAATAGTTTACACTGTTTAAACATACATATGTTACCTACAGTAGGTATTTGTTTCAAAAGCTTTATGTTGTGAAAAAAGTGAGATTAGGACATTTGTGTTTCTTGTTCCTTAGTTTGCTATTTTGTAAAGATATTTAGTTTTATTTATTTATTTTATGACATTTCATTTATTTTATTATTTGAAAATGTCAGAACTTGTATATTATTTTATCATTTTGTCTGGCTGCTTACATAATTTCGAAAAATAAAAAATAAATCAGAAATTATGATGAAACAGTTACTCAGTACTTGAGTAGTCTTTTCACTGAATACTTTTTCACTCTTACTTGAGTAATATTTTGGATGACTACTTTTTACTTCTACTTCAGTAATCGTATTTCGACGTACAGCTACTCTTTCTTGAGTACAATCATTGGCTACTCTACCCACCTCCGTACTTAAGTAGCAAAAGTATTTGTATTAGTTCAGAGTGGTAAAAAATCTCTCTCTCTCTCTGTCTCTCTCTTTCTCTCTTCTTTCCGATTGTGAACGTGTTGTTTTCGTTGCTGTCTGCAACCAGCTCAGCTGATTCTGATTTCAAACACCTGTTGTGCTTTTATAAGTGTTTCAATGGAAAGGCAAGTCATGCATTTACACATAATAACCAGCGAGTGGTGAAATTCCCCCTTCAAATACTACACACCACTGTTGTTAGGTAATGTGATGCAATGCAGAAACGTAGTTAAGTAAAAGTACAGATATTTGCTGTTCGTGTGAGTGGAGTAAAAGTAAAAAATATTATCTAAGAAATCTACTCAAGTAAAATACAGATACATGAGATATATACTTAAGTAACGTAATAAAATACAGTAAATGTACTTTGTTATCTTCCATCTCTGCATGTCAGCTATGAATAAATATTGTCTTCTTATTGTGTGGGAGTTTTATATATTTAAAAGCATTCCCTGGTGTTTTGTACCTGTAGGAATGTAAACCCAAAACCCAGGTGATGTGCTTTCTCTGAAAAGAAAAGAAAATTGTTGTGAGCATGAACATGAGCTGAAATGATTGACTGTGTTGCTGATTCTAATTATCAACAGTTGTAAAAGGTTAGACTTAGTGTGTGGGAGAAGGTGGGTGGTTATGTTTATGCTTGTGAGTATGTGTGTGTGTGTGTGTGTGTGTGTGTGTAGGCTTACATGGCAAGCAGATATTATGCCATCAAGAGCTTAGTGTTGATTGCCAGCCTCCATCATCATGTGTTTAGATGGAAAGGTCCGATAAAGTTCTGCCTTGAGCGGCAATTACCGGTTCTCTCTTCTCCCTGCTGTGATCCGCAGCCTTGTAGCGCAGCTGCTTCACACTCGCCAGTTAAAAACACAGCCGTGTTAAAATCAATACGTCCAGAACACCGTCTATTGACAACATTCCCTGTTCAATTCCGAGCTTTTCACTATATGTAAATGCAGTGAAACAGGTTTTGCCTGGCTTCGGTTTAAAGTGTGTGTTTTAAAATTATGCAATAACATGTTTCGATACGTTTCATCCCTTAACCATGTTCCAACAAAATTTGGTGTTGTACAAGAGGTGTGCATGTCAAACCAGGACTTCAGATTGTGCAGAATAAATCCCTCTCTTAAAACGACTGCAGTGGGCTCCGAGCCACCTCAGCTGGGATCGTCATTCATGGACATATGGCCTTATTTAAGAAGTTTGCACCATTCAAATGTTTTACTGTGTCCCATCACGGTATCATCTTCTTTAAACATCAGTTGATTTTATACCTTCATTCATGTGGAATGTAATCACCCAAGTCCCTGTTTGATTTGAACACCCCTCGTCACTTGACTATCCATAAGTGTGTCCTTTTACATTGTCTCCATAATGTGTGCTTATTTACAGGAAAAACTTTATAGATTTTGTGAGCTGTCAATTTCCTCCATTCCTGTAAGTGTAGTCATTAGTGTGATGGTAAATCAATGGCACTTTTCTTACAAACCCAAAGAAAATGGGGTCAGATTAATAATATTAAAGAGGTCCTATTATGCCATTTTAAAGGTTGCTAATATTGCTTAATGAGTCTCTTAAAGCAGGTTTACATGTATGCAAGGTCAAAAAACACTTTAGTTTTCTCCAAAAATAGATTTAATTTTACCCCATTTCTAAA
>JAOVVA010000052.1:11348032-11360133 GCA_028565275.1 Leiocassis micropogon | reverse complement strand
AAAGTAGAGTAGATTTCCTCGATTTTTTTTGTACATACAGTATGGAATTATATTATGCCATTATGCTATACAATCCTGTAACACAGTGACTTACAAACTGCAGTACATTTCTTTATAAGACATGAAGGAGATTAAGGGCGAAAAATGTGTGTACTGTAATTAGTAAACATAAGTTCATTTAGCTAGACTGAGAGGGGGCGGCGCTGAGAGGGGGGCGTGGCAGTTGTTGATGGATTTTAATAGCTCTCCAACTAGGTTTATAGCAATAATTATTAAACATAAAACATAAAAAGATTTTCCACAAATCACAGAAAGGGCAAAACTTGTCAAAACTGATCATCAAATAAGAGGAGTTGTAATTAAAACAGATTACAATCAAAGAGTGAAAACGAGAGGGGTCTGGTGTGGGTTCACTCAAATTTTGTTTGGGGCAAAACTACACCATGTTGTTTGTCCTTGGAAATACTAAGTGGGAGACAGTTTAATAAACGGGTGTAACTACCATGGTATACCTGCACAGGCTTGGGCACTGACAATACGGTATGGCTGTTAAATCAGAACTGTGGAAGCATGGATAATGGTGCCTTCCAACATTTAAAGGTCCCATATTTTACTAGTTCTTTAACAAATTAAAACAGCTTAAAAGAGCTTCCCCAAAGTGGGTCTGTTAATGCTGGACCTGAAATACCCTCAAATAATACACCTTTTCATTGAGATGGTTGTGGCACTGGGTTGTTGATTGGAGAGTTGGGGGCTTGAACCTCGCCACTGTCTGGCCTTTGACCGAGGGTCCTAAGCCAAAATGTTCAAATGAACACCCACTTTAAACAAAATATTCAATGAGTTTCAGTGCTGGTCCCAAGCTTGGAGAAATTAGGTGGGTTGCGACCTGAAGGGCATGCGACGTTAAATCTGTGCCAGATCTTGCAAATCCGATTTGGCAAACCCAAGTATAAAGCGACAAAACCCAAGAAAAAGAAAAATTTGTTTTGCTCATGCTTTAAAATCTCTGCTTCCATTCTATTCTATTCTATGAAATGAGGTACTGCTGACCGATGCCACTCTAGAGAGCAACAGAGCTGAACAGGAATTATACTGTATCTTCTAATATTCAATTCATTTCAATTCAATATAACAGGAAAGATTTTCAAGTTAATATAAAGTCCACTTTCATTGTTGGGCACTAAGATTTGAGTTTCGGTTCTAAGCTATTGAGTGACTGCAGTAACAAGCCATTAAAAAAAAAAAAAAAACTCCCTGCATTAGCAAAGTCCAAGGTCATCTTCATGTTCATCAGGCGGAACCATCCTTAGTAACCAGACTCATCTCTAAACAGATCATATTGGGGCCATCCACAGCAGCAGCCAGAGGCCTCCATGAAACAAGAATTCCAACCAGAATCAGGACACGAGGATATGTCCAGAGGGCAGAAGGGGTCAGGATATTAGCATTTCAGGCCATGTGTAGCTTGACGGAAAGAGGGGGAACAGTAAGGTATGGCAACAATCACAAAATGTATAAGGTGAATGTGCATGCAGGGACTCCAACATGTATATGAGGTCACAATAGGGAAAAATCTAATTGGTTTGTTTAAGCCCTGGTTAATACAAACATGTTTCTTGTACTGTATATAGACACTGGAGAACAATCTCAGTGTCTGAAAATGTTTTTTTACTAAAAAAAAAGTGAATTTAGCATATTAGGTCCCTTTTACATTACTCCATTTAACCACTCTAGCTTGTCCTTGTGCCTTTTAACAGTGGACAATAAAAGGCAAATAAATCTACTTTATAATTACAGTTTGGGTTTTGAATAAGACCTAATGCATTACGACTTTACACTTTTCCTCATGAATAAGTTGATCAGCTAGGCTGGGCATGTGCTGACATTCCACTAGAAATGGGTTACACCACCTCGCAGGTGTCTCCTGTTAGCAATGGTCTAAATGAATGAAAGAGGGGGAAAAAATCTCTCTTTCTTTCTTTACACACCAGTTTAAATATCAGTTCATGAAAGTGAAATAGGTCTGGTTTGGGATTCACTAATGGCCTGTCCAATTACATCTCTTTGCTTATTTGAAGTTATTCATTTCTCACGGTGCAGCAGCTACCACACGGGGAAATTATCAGAACGCCTTTTGATTACAAACATAAAAGGGGGGCTCAAGGGCAAAACTCCCACGGTTAGCTAAATGACCGTCGAATGATTGTGTATAAACAGCATTACTGTATTCTAGGGGACTTTCTTTTGTGTTAGTGATGGCTGGTCATGGGTATGTGCCTCGCTTTAGCTGCAAAAATGCGCAGATTATGAGAACACGTGAATATTAGAAACCCTGTCAAGACGAACTGTAGCATGAAATTGAATTATGTGAGTAGTAATACAGCACAGTTTCTTTCTTGGTAGTGCGAGATAGCAACCAAACTATGAGAGTACTAACCAGGCAAGTGTCATAGGAAAGGAGAATGTTTTGCCAGCTCTTATGGGTTATGTCTTTGTGCAAATGCATCTCATTAGTTTATGCTGTAGCCATTCTCTCCCATCTCTTTCTACTCTCAGTCTCTCTCTCTCTCTCTCTCTGTCTCTCTGTCTTGCTCTCGCCTTCCTGTGAACCTGAGTTGCTTCCATGTTCAAAAGTGCACACTCATTTTTGTCAGTGGATGCCAAATCATCATCATCCACTGTATGTACTTACATTACTTACATTACAGAATGGATTCCGTGTCGTGCTTTTGTTCTCGTGTCCATTCATGTTTCTGCACATATACTGAAATCACCCAATGATCATTTACTCAGTAGACGTGTCCGAGTTCCTGTTATGTGCCTGAGAAAGTAAAGGTAGAGCATGCCCATATAAACTGTTTTATTAAATCCTGGTAATAGAGAGAACCGTTCTTTCATCCTTTCTTCCTTTTATTTTAACCATATACCCTTCACATCAGTCTTCAGACTATGTTTGAAGAAGAAGATCTAAATGCGGAATGTGTGATTAGGATCCACATTTTCCCTGAGCTCAAACTTCTTTGTCACGACTGCCAAGTTAATGCTGTTTGTTTCTTCGCAGCTCTTAAGGACAGCCGCTTTCAGCTGGTTAACTTCTCTGACAATGAGCTCCGCGTGTCACTGTCCAACGTGACGCTCATGGACGAGGGACGATACGTGTGCCAGCTCTATACAGATCCCCCGCAGGAGGCCTACGCTGACATCACTGTCCTGGGTACGTCGAAGCGCCTTTGTGAATGTTAAAAATCGCGATTATAGATTCCCCTCATTGATCCATTCAGTCAATTGAACCCGTCTAATTGAATCCCGCCATAACACAATATCAACCAATTACCTTCATGCCATTTCCAATAACAAGGGTGAAGAAAAGAGGAACAGATGTTTTGCTATTGATATTGGAGGTCTGCTTTTGGCAGCCATATTGACTGAATGTTCCTTCGATTCTGAAAGGCCCCATTGAATGATTCAGGCTTTTTTTATGAGCTTTTC
This sequence comes from Leiocassis micropogon, assembly GCA_028565275.1. Classification (NCBI taxonomy): domain Eukaryota; kingdom Metazoa; phylum Chordata; class Actinopteri; order Siluriformes; family Bagridae; genus Leiocassis; species Leiocassis micropogon. The sequence goes on along the minus strand of JAOVVA010000052.1, from coordinate 11,356,641 downwards.
ACATTTAATAATACTGAATTATAGAGTTTTATTAAAGACTATATTTGGACTTCCTGGGGAGATGAATGTATGTGAGCATGCTCCAAAGACACTTGTTTCATTTCCTAAAATTATGCAAGGCTGTACACATTCACAGCATGAACGCCGAACCACATCTCCAAACCCGGTATTAAAATAAAAAAGCTCTGTAGAAATCAAAGCCTTATCAAGAGGGATCTCTCACTGGGCGTTTCACTGGGAACATGACTGCACATGTCACTAGCACACAGCATGAAAATCAGGGAGGCCAATGATAGTGGCAGACGTGTCAGGTTAGGGTTATGATTAGGAAAAACACAAATACGGTGTTGTAGCAATGCACAGCTTGACATATACCAGACTGACGTTTTGTGTGTAAACACAGAGCGACCGGAAACCTGAAAAACAGATACATCAGGGTCCTAAAGTAATTACTGCCGTCACAGATCCCCTTGGTGTAAAAAAGCTTTAGAGCACTGATCTGCTCTCTGGCAGTAGATGGTTTTATGACAGAGTGCTTAAATTTAAGGTAAACACATCCAAGCACTATATTTCACCGTGCCGTCTTCCAGGTTTGTATATTTCCATTGTGCTTCTGATAATGTGTTGTTTTTTAACCTCTCAGATCTCAGGGAAAGAGAATGTTGTGCAGCAGACTTTAGATCCAGACAGAGATCCAGCCGCAGGGGGACTCAAAGCCCATATCTAATCCTGCTGCTGTTTATGCTCCTCCAGTTCCACCAGGCAACCTAATCATCGAATCACGTGAGGATGTGGTGAGCGAAGGGAATGAGACTGAGATAACCTGCACGGCCATGGGCAGCAAGCCTGCCTCCAGCATTGTGTGGATGAAAGGAGATCAGATCCTACAAGGTCAGATTCAAACACCATCAATAGCAATTTTTTCCGATGTGCCGATTCCGAGATATGTAATCCATCTTTGCTGCACACGTTTCCCATTCCGGTAATCCCATGACGATTCGGAATTTCTTCTTAACGAGATTTCGACGAGGTGGCCACGCTCGCTTCAAAGTGCAGAAAAGAATAGTCTGAGACATGTTTTTCAGTGGGAGTTTTTTTTTTTTTTGGCTCAGCTTAAATAAGTGGCTTTGAACAAACTCCAGCTGTTCCTCTCCCACTCAGCCGGCTCTACCCGCCTATTAGCTGACACCGGTTGAGGTTGTGTGATAAAGAGAGTCTGCAGGCTGCATAATCTGCTCATGAATGCCTTTCTCCATTAAGACATGGGGGGAGGGGGAGTGGCAAGTAACTCAGACTACCTGGTGACAAGCGAATGCTTTCATGCTACCACACGCTTTGCTGAGCAAATAAATGAATCAGTCTGAGCCCCGAATTTAAGCAATGAGTCATACAGGATGAGTAAGTCAAGAGTCAAAACTGGGAATGAAAGCCAGTTTAATCACTAGTGCTCGTCAGCCAGGCTATACTGGGATAAATGTAGGTGTAAATATATTGTTTTGGCACATTCTAAACAGCTAGTGGATAGCTGTTAACGTATTGTTGCTTTTTTTGCCAACTGTTTCTTAATATTGTGTTTAAAATAGGTTCCCCAACAGAACATTGGTAAAAATATATATAAGTATCTGCTTTGCCATTGTTTCTGGTCAATCAGACCATCACACTGCTGCAAATCTACAAACTATTTCCATGATGTATAGAAAAACTTTCCTTTATGGTTATTAACGGTTTCAAACAAGTTTCAGCATGATAATGGCCCTGTGAACAAACTGAGCTCCAGGACGACATTATTCAAGATCAGTTTGGAAAGACATCAAGTGGTCTACATCTGATCACCTCGAACCCTGACTGCACCTTATAAGCTGCTATAGGAGCCAATGGGGGACCAACTGCATATTTATAGCCATGTTGGGGTAATAGTCTGGTGTCTATATACTGTATTGTACATTTGGCCATATAGTGTAGTTTATGTAGTAATGGCAACTAGTTATTTATCAACCACATTCATCAATGATCAATCATTTCTAGTCTTTACAATATGATTATAATTTCTTTTTCATTTTCTATCCATCCATCTAGGAACCCCTATAGTCCAATTAGGGACAGTGGAGGAGAATGGTGCTTACCACTGTATTTATTCCCATTTTACGACTGTTGTACAGTCAATATTCATATTTACACATTCATTCACTCATTACATCCAATTTGGGAATGCCAACTAGCCTAATCTGCATGTCTTTGAATTGTGGGAGGAAACTGGAGTACCCACAGGAAACCCACCAAGCATAGGAAGAATATGCAAACTTCATGCACACAGACCCCGAGGGGTGAATCAAATCCTCTAACTCTAGAGGTTCAAGGTGACAGTGCTTACAGTACCACTACGCTACAGTACCGACATTTGTTATTTTAACAGTTCATTCCAAATAAGTAATGTAATTGGAAGAGAGGATTTCACGAGTGGTGATATAAAGCATAACAGCACTAGAATGTTTAACTATACTGTATGTATCACTTAACGTCACAGGTGTTCTAACATTTCTTAATTACTGTCACAACTTAATTACTTAATTACAATTAACTGGATAAAAGTGGGTTGGTACAGTCCACAGTACTGGAAAGAGGAGAGAGCAGCTGCCTGCCAAATTCTTCATTCAAAACCAGTTACAGAAACACTTTCAGCAAGAAAACACATCTGATAGTGATATGTCACCTTTAACAACACTTTGTCTCCTTAGTAAATGCTTCTAAGTCATTCCGAATGGCCTCCGAACAGTCTGGGTCATAGGCTTATTGTGCATAGCCAAAATGAGAGAAAACGTGAGAATACTGTTGTGCTGAATGTATTCTTGTGTCTACAGCCACATCACAGCATGCTGATATTTAGCACAAAAGCCCACCATCTCTATTGCTTAATTCTAAAAAAATTCATATGGTAGCTTACTGGTTAGCACTGTAGCTTCAGACTTCTAGGGTTGGTGGTTTGAATCTTCCCTCCAGTTCTGTGTGCATGAAGTTTGCATGTTCTCCCCATGTGTGGCGAATCCATTTTCTCCCACAGTCCAAAGACACGCAGTCTAGGTTGACGGGGGTTTCGAAATTTCTCATAGTGATTGGGAACCCTGCCTTGTCCAAGTTCCCTGGGATAGGCTCCAGGCCTCCTGCGACCCTACACAGGATAAATGCTATGGATAATGGATGCCTCCAGAAGCATGAATTTTCAATATGTGAATACATTAAAGTTTTATTCCTCTTATTCCACAAAAATCCACCAACCCTAACTAGTGTTTATCTGCCTAAAATTCCGTTTAATATTTTATGTCCACAAAACAAATTTGTTCTTTGTTCTCTCTCTTGGGCTCTTGGTGCTACTAACACAGTATAATATCAGTCAGGTTACTCAGAATTCACCAAAAGGGAAAACCTGAAGATTCTTGCAGAAAACATAACCATATAGAGGAAAGACATGTTTTTAATTCGACCCTCTATCGTACAAACGCCTATGTAAATTACTCATATAAAATCTTAATTTATTAGATTGACCGATTTAATATAAGCATGTCATTTGTATAACAATTTAAAAACAGTTAGTTCAGATCCACTAACTAGAGTAGACAGGCAGCGTTTTAGAAATGTAACGGCACTAATGCATTTAACTGTTTGTGTCATTCCACTTGTCTGTGTATGCTACATAAACTCTACCAATAGCCCCTGACACTGAACCCATAACTATGCTTACTACAGGCTGTCGATCAGTCTGTATGTTGGCATGGCAACGCACAGCCCTCTATCCATGTGCCTTCTTTGGAACCTATTTTTGTTGTTGCTAAAACAAAGTATTTGCCCATGTTGTGTCAGTTATTAATATTATTGTGGATTTTTTTATTAACAGAAATATTCTATAAAAAACATTTATTGCTAAACTTATTTTATAAATTAATCAACACCTTCTGACCAATAAGGATGGCCTATTCAAATCAATCCTGTTACTGGAGGCTATAGACATGTAAATGTGTCCTTCATGTCCATCTTTTTTTTTTTTCTTAAATTAGTTTGTTATACATTGCATGTCTTCAGGAAAAGAGCATTGTAGGTCAGTGCTGAGCTATAATTATTTCCCCACTTCATTAGTTCCAAGTAAACTATCATCATCAGCACTGCAATTAGTTCTGTGCCCTTGGAGCTTCCAGATTGTCTTGGAAAGAAGGCAGCATTGCCAGTGTGTGACTTGATGTGCTCCAACTGTCCTGGAGGCTCTCCTCTCTTTGGCTTAATGACAGCATGTTTTTATTTATTTATTTGTGTTTTTGCATGTCGATGAATCTAAATGTAATTTAGTCAATGTGAATTGCATCGAACAAGAACTCATTAAAATGTCTCAGAGCAAAAACGTACATACATGGTGCGAGTAAAAGAATGCGTTGATATGATGTAGCGACGCTCGGATGTCACAGTCAGTATACTGAGCATGACAGCAGGGAAACGTGTCTGCCACTTTAAATGAATATAAGATTTGTCTGGAGGTGATGGATCATTTCTCAAAGGCCTTCATCTGGGACTGGGAGTTATTAGGAGCCATTCAGAGAAACACCGAGCGAGCGCGAGACAGAGAGAGAGCTCTCATTATGACTGCCTTGTCACTCTTGTGTTTTTCCTCCCAGGTGAGGAAACAGTGGAGGAGACGTATGACAGGCTGTTCACCGTTACTAGCCGACTCAGGCTCACCGTCTCCAAGGAGGACGATGGAGTGGCCGTCATCTGCATCATTGACCATCCAGCTGTGAAGGACTTCCAAGCCCAGAAATACCTGGAAGTGCAATGTGAGTCATTGCTCAAGCATGCAACACAGCAGGGTCTGTTTTTAATAGTCTTTTTTTTTTTTCATACAGAAGTTCTTTATGATGTGCTAAACATATGAGCAGATAATTACTTCTTCTCCCTACCATGTCACAGCAATCACAGAATGATCACATATACAGAATAAAGTCATTCATTTGCCATTGTATAGCAGTTCATGTAGTATGTTATGCTAACTTATTTATAGTTACTTGCTTCACCTTATTGTCTTTGACTGTGAAGTGAACACAGAGATTTTTTAATTATATGCGAACATTTCTCATATGAAATTAATAGATTAAAAATAAATTCCTAAAAGCTGTATCAGACCTGTTGCAATAAATGTACAGTATGGGCAGTACAATGACTTAGTGGTTAGAACTGTTGCCATGGACTCTGAAGGGGAAGGTCTCACCTCCAGTCTGTTCTCCCAGTACTTAGTGGGCTTCCCCTAGGTACTCCAGTTTCCTTACAATGCATGTGTCAATTTAATTATTATCATTTTCAAATTGCTCATAGCAATTGTGTGCACCCAGTCAAAATGTGCCCCACATGAGCCCTGAGTTCCCTGCCCCCATTACACCCCCCCCCCCTCCCCCCACACACACACACATGTGTGCCTCTATGACCCTACACAGGATAATCATGTTTATACTGTACTGTATAAGCGGATTTCTGTAGATAATGAATGGATGCATGTACAGCTATCCCATGACTTGACATCTTTAGGTGACAAATCTACCAAATAATTCTTAAGCTGTAATTTAGGGCTGTGAACCCAATAAAGCAGGATTTTAATAAGCAGATAACATATGAGTATATGCAGTATAAGGTATGAATGCGAGCACTAAATACGTTGCTCAATAAGTGTTAAATAAGTGCCTTATTCACTACTTGGATGGCTATAATTGAAAATTTATACATTTCGTGAATACTGAAATGCTACAGAAAATCAAAAGTACTAAAGTAATGAATTAATCGATAAATTATTAAAATAATTCTTTATAAAGGTAACTCTAGGAACAAAAAAATAAAAAATTTTTTGGTTATAAGTTATTAACCTGGACAGAGCTATGGGATTTGCTTTAATTAAAACAGGCTTTGTCTTGTTATGCCTCCGTTTGATAAAGCTTGGCTCTAAATAGCACAGTAATTGAGGGTGATCAGTGCGTGTTATTGCGGGCTGTGGAAAGTCCCGGAAAGGCTGACCTAACCTTTTGTAATCTTTGTAGAATATTAATTTATTCAGAAGGCTGACGGCACGAGCTGACCTTTGTGAAGAAAAGACAGGACGGGATCTGCTTGACTGTAAAAAGATTGACATTTTGACAAACACAGATAAAACAGGAGGAAGATGAAAAACGTTTTTTACAGTATGCTACCACTGAATAGAGCAGTTTGAACACAAGTCGGTGCCCTCTGCTTGTGTATCTTTTACCCAAGAGATAAAGATTTGCTATAAAAATCATGTACTGCGATACCGAGGTCTGGCTTTTATGTAACAGGCATATACAGTGCAGAGCAGTTTAACAGGTATGCTGTTATATGAATTTGTTGTTGAAGAAAATAAAAGGCTAAAACTAGGATCCCTGCTGATGATTGCTGGTCTGATTAAAGTTAATATTTATACATTTCAGTTTAAGTTCCAGTCTGGTTTTGGTCTTGTCACAGTACTGAGATAGGTCACCAATGACCTTCTTGAAGGCAGCTGATTCTGGGCTCTTAGCTATACTCATCCTTCTAGATTTAAGTGCATCCTTCTACAAAGATTAGTTTCTATTGAAATCACTGAAATGGCTCTTGCTTCGTTTGGATTATATCTCTCTGAGCGCACTCGGTTTGTCCAACTTAAAAAGTCTCTCCCAGTCACCAGCAGTGTCTCCAAGACCCTGTCCTGGGCCCGCTTTTGATTTATTGTTTTTCCCTATACCTCTAAAACAGGTCCTCCTTGTTGGTAGTACATCAATACTGATGACATTTGATTATTCCCCTCTGACGACTGTCAATTCCATAGTTCCTTCTTTCACTCAGGTTAAGGGTCTGGATGTCATCTTGGGCAGCATATCTTTGACTTGCACATAAACAACATTACTCAGTCTGAATTCTTCCATCTGTATAACTTTAATCACATTCACCAGTCACTTTTGCCGAAAAGCAACACTGTACTTGTCCACACTCTAATTACACCGCATATTGATTATCGTAATTCTACCCTCTTTGGTCTCCCTTTGAACTCTCGCCATAAACTTCAGTTGGTCCAGAATGCAGCTCCTCATACCATTACAGAACATATCACCCCTGTTCTGCGGCAGCTTCATGGGTTCTCTCTTAAATACCATATTGATTTTAAGATTCTGCTTTTCACCTTTAAGACCCTTCATAACCTAGCACTATCATATATTTCTAAATTCGTTTATATCTGCACACCCTGTAGTACTCTTAGATCCTCTTCTGCTATTCAGCCCATGACATGAACTGCTTATTTAACTACCATGGGGTCTAGAGACTTCATCCAAGTTTACACTTCAATTTACACATCTTGACTGCGTAAAAAATTATATATACACACTAATAATAAATTTATGTGTGTAATATACTGTATCTATGAGGGTGGTTGTTTGAAATATTACAGTGAATAACTTTTTTTTTTTTCATTTTTAGTCAAGCAGCATACATCTGGATTTTTATAAAGCTGCTTGTGACTGAATGCATCAAACCTGAGCATTAAAGCACATGCTTTTAGCTTGTCATAGGAAGAAGGTAGTTGTGGATGGGATTCAAAGATACCTGAGTGATCTCAAGGCTTTCCTGCGTTTGACTTGACGCATAAAACAGTAACATGTTAAAATGTTTAATGTAAAGGCTGTAACTGAACCTCTTTTTTCTTTTAATTTTTTTAGATAAACCAGAGGTAAAGATTGTGGTGGAGTTTCCAGAAGGCCTGACAAGAGAAGGGGAAAACCTGGAGCTAAGCTGCATGGCAAAAGGCAAACCTCAGTGAGTTTCAATTCCCCAATAAAGGATTATTTAAGTCTAGTGAAATTGTTCTTCATTTCTTTTTTTTTTTGGTATTGCTCTAAAATTGAGTGTTAAACATAATGATTATATCAAAAGTCTTTGTGTGAAAATTGTGTACAATGTTTTCCTAAGCCTGTCTTCAGGGACAGCAGTCCTCCAAACTCCCAACACACCTCAACTAAGCAATTAAGAGCACTGGTGAAGGTGTGTTGGAAGCTACATGTGTGTGTGTGTGTGTGTGTGTGTGAGAGAGAGTGAGTGAGAAAGAGAGGGAGAGAGGAAAAAAAATGTGGAGCACATGATGTCTCCAAGGACCCAGTTGCAAAACATGGAGCTAATGCATCAAACACAATTAAACGCGTCCCATATAATGCTGTATCTCATTCAGACATTACTGTGATGTGACGAAAATTCTTGCAAGAATGTATAAGTGTCTGTATAACTGGAATGTGCACATGTTTAGGTGGTGAGTCCTAAGGTTGAACGAGCCCTCCTCATTATCCTCTCTCTCAGCAGGAATGTTGACACCGACATCTCTAAATTGCCATTGTGCTGTGTTCACAGGCCTCATCAAATTAACTGGTTCAAAGTAGACGATGATGTACCCTCCCACGCCGTGATTACAGGCTCTGATCTCCTCATCGAGAACCTCAACAAGTCCTACAACGGGACATACCGATGTGTGGCGTCCAATTTAGTGGGGGAAGCATTTGATGACTACATCCTCTATGTCTATGGTATGTACATACGGTACGGTT
>JAOVVA010000052.1:11323166-11333260 GCA_028565275.1 Leiocassis micropogon | reverse complement strand
GTGTGTGTGTGTGTGTGTGTGTGTGTGTGTGTGTGTGAGAGAGAGAGAGAGAGAGAGAGAGAGAGAGAGAGAGAGACAGATTTGCACAGACACATGTTTATGGCAGGCAAGAAAAGGTGAAAGATGTGACCGCCTTAGTAAGATTACACTGCTGATGAACACAACAATTGTGTGTTTTTTTTTTTTCATGTTTCATCTGCAGCAGCACCTTTTGCAGAATGAGTCGTTTCCCAGCGTGGTGCCATAGCTCAACATGTTAATGGCTCAGATTGTAGCACAAATGAAATTACATTGGAAATGTTACCAACAGCTTTATTTATTTTAGGCACTGAAATTTCTAATGCATGCATAGTATGGAAATTATTATTATATTATTAGAGACTGATAATAATCCTAATATCTTGCTGTGAAAAATGGTGGAAGTGTATTGGGAATTGTTTCCAGTGGTACGTTTCCAGGTGAACCTTTGTTTGGACTGATTCAAGTTTCTTCACATGCAGAAATCTGTTTATAGTCCCTTGAAAAGCCAAATAAATTGTTGTTAGGTCCAGTGAACCTCAAACCAAAATGCATTTTTGACGAACTGGCAGCAAGCGATAAATGATAGGGAGCACTCCACTCTACTCCACTCCACTATATTAAAAAAAATATATAAAAATAGCAGTGCTTTTCTAAAGTGTTTTCATACTGGTGACATTTCCCAGTGATTGCTATTTATAATGCAAAATAAAATGGATGAATGGAAGTGCTCTTTGTGCCAGTAGTGACTTTGAAGTGCACCTCATCCCCTCCCCAACCTGTATGTGCAATACTGTACATGGTGAAAGTATGACATTTAAATTAAACTCTGCAAATTCCTCTAAACTCTTAGTTGAACTGCTGTGTAAAGACAGTTTCTCTTCTCTCTAGCTTCAGTGAGTACAGTGAAAGCCTATGTTGATAAGCAGTTAGCAGTATCACCTTTCAAACAGAGTAATCCAGTCAGGCCATGTAGAATGATGAGCTGCGGATGTTACAGAGCAATTTGAACCAGCCACAAGGTTATCAGCTGTGAAGTTTCACAAAGATATCACATCAGCTGTGCTCAATATAGCATGGAGCTTTGCACGTATCCCTCCAGGGCAGGTGGATCGGTAAGAATTGTTTGCTTTGAAGAGCGATGATGGGCTAATAACAAAAGGAACACAGCAGTTAGGGAGGGTTTCTGAACAATATAGTGCAATTTGAGATGGATGTAGATGTATACCCCATTTAGCCTAACAATAAAATTACCTGCCTAATATTGAGTAAGTCTCCTTTGTGCTGCCAAAACAGCTCTCACCCCTCAAGGCATGGACTTCTCAAGACCTCTGTAGATGTGCTGTAGTATCTGGCACCAAGCCGTCAGTAGCAGATCCTTTAAGCTCTGTAAGTTGCGAGGTGTGGCCTCCATGAATTAGACTTGTTTGACCAGCACATCCCACAGATTCTTGTTCGGATTAAGATCTGGAGAATTTGAAGGCCAGGTTAATGCTTTTGTTATGTTCCTTAAACCATTCCTGAACAATTTTTGCAGTGTGTTATAGTGCATTATCCTGGTGAAAGGGGACGCTGCCAAAAGGGAATGCTGTTCCCATGAAAGGATGTACTTAACAATGTTTAGGTAGGTGATCCGTGTCAAAGTACCATTCCCTTGAATGGGAGAACGTAAGGTTTCCCAGCAGAACATTGCCCAAAGCATCCCACTGCCTTCTTCCCATAGTCCACCCTGGTGCCCTCTTTTCTCCAGGAAACTTACCTGCAGACATGAGGTAAAAGAAAATGTGACTCTTCAAACAGGTCACATTTTACAATTGTTCTCCAGTTTTAATGTCTACATGCCCATTGTAGGCGCTTTTGCCAGTGGACACGGGTCAACATGGGCACCCTGACTGGTGTATGGCTACACAGCCCCATATGCAACAAGGTGTAATGCAGTGCTGTTCTGATACCTGTCCAATAAAGCCACCGTTAATGGTTTAAACTGTTGCGCTGCAGTAACTCTTCTGTGGGATTGGACCAGACCCCATGCATCAGTAAGCCTTGGTTACCCTGTCACTGCATATTGGGAACACCCCGTACGATCAGCCGTTCAGATTATTTTGCCACATCAAGAACAACTTTGAGAACTGATTGTTCACTTGTTCTCTAATATATCTCTTAAAAGATTGTAATAAGATAATCAGTGTTTAATGTTATTGCTGATTAGTCAAAGTCTTATAAAGAACAGACATTGTTAGTAAAGGAATTACTGTATATCTTGTATCTTACTGTACACCCCAGACTTGGTGTATCACCATCAGAACAGAAGAATGATGCTGAGCTGTATCTTAAGTCCATGTTTTGGCATCAACTTTGTTTCTCCTCATATAATGAGCTCCTCTGCAGATATGTTTTCTGGGCATTTTTGGCAATATGTGCAGCTCAGGCTTGGGTGCCTTTAGGTAAAGCATGAGCAGTCAGCCTCATATATCTGTCTGATGAGAGGCATTAATGCTAGTGTGTGTGAGGATGATGGAGCTGCCACTGGGCAAATGACACACAGAAGACAAGGTAGGTTATTATAAATGGTCTGTCCACACTTGGCCATGCTTTAATTTTTCCCCCCAAGGTTCTAAAATAGTCATCTCATTCCGAACAGAAGGATAACCTCGAACATCACCTGTCACAGTCTGCACTTTCTACAGTATAATACTATGTTTCTACTTTAGAAATTTCTAAATATGGGCTTTGGTTCTTGGATTGCTATAAAGAGAACATTAGAAGTTAGCTTGCAAAATACTTGCAAATAATTCTAGTACATGCTACTTGCGTATGCCAAAGCAGATGTGAACATAAGTCTTAGCCATGGACAATATATTCATCTTCATAATTAAGTCCTCATGTTCAGTGACTTCCAAGATTTATTTGGAGTTGACCCTCTTTCTTCAACTTCTTTCAGACTGATTTAATTTTGGACAACAGGTTCTTAACATACCCACAATGCCACTGATACTGGTACAAACTGTATTTTGCAGTCTCTATTCATCTCACATAAAGAGAGCGATCCTGCAGAGTTTTAGTCGTTTACATTTGCAAAAACAATGTCCCTGTATGGCTTTTTTATTTGCACAGAAGACAGCTACTACTTATATGCAATGCCGACTTTAATAATAGTACAATCCATCTAGGAACCTCTGTAGTCCAACTAGGAACCATGGAGGCCAATGGCAACCTCAGGAGACCAATGGTGGCCTTTATTCCCATTTTATTCCCAATCACACACGCATTCACACACTATGGGCAAATTAGAAACGCCAATTAGCCCATTCTGCATGTTTTTGGACTGTGGAAGAAAACCAGAGAACTCAGGAGAAAACCAACGGAGCACAGGGGGAACATGCAAACTCCACACACACAGACCCAAAGAAATCGAACCTGAGCCCTGGAGGTGCAGGGTGACAATGCTAACCACACAGCCACCATGCCTCCAATAGTGTAAAGTTGTGACTTTATTTAAGTATCCCATTGACATGTTAAACTAAATCATGCAGACTATTTAATATGTTGGAATATGACTAAGCACCACACTTTTATATCTAGTTCAGCATTGTTGGTTTATCATACTTTAGTCCAAGCTCCATATTTTTAAATGAAGACAAATATTAGTAGTGATTAAAAAAGCCACTTCTCACTTTTCAATCTCACACCTCTGAGGTGTGAAGTGCATGAAAGTAATTATTTGGTCAACACTTTAAACAATCTGTTCGGGTGGCCTTAAAGAGTCAAGACAAATTTCCAACTTTTTTCTCACCGATATTAGCAGAAATTCCGACCCGACAGACTGTATCAGTCAGGAAGGGTGAAGGCTATCGTGCTTCCTCTGAGAGACATAAAGCCAGCCAATCATAACTTTTCTGACTGCTTTGCATACAACATTGGAGGAAAGCGCCACAGTTCTGCATACTGTACGCAGACTCCCGTGATTGGCTAATGTCTCTGTGATTGGCTAGTGTGACAGCTCTCCCTTCCAGTCAGCACGCAACTCTTTGCTCCAGGTTGCTGTGGCATCATGGAGACTTACAGTAAACTTGCCTCCAATCTCCAGACAAAAGTAGAAGGATTTTCTGCAGCATCACTTTGGGAGCCAGTTTTAGAAAACATCATGCTGGAAGCCTGTTCTGTGTGTGGCACAGATGGCTTTTACGCATGAGGTTTCACACGCTTCCCAGCTAACTTTTTTGTTGTTGTTGTTCATTTAATTACATACAGTGAGAAAACAAACAAATCAAATGGCAAGGAAAAAGTTACAATTTTACTCTGATATGTCTCTGCAACCAGAGTGACAGGAATGTAAGCACACTTAGCCCAGTACTGTGTTGTAACATCCAGTTTTTTAGTGTTGTATTAATGATGGCTATGTACTGTATGTTGTCAGTTTGGGATCATGAGCAGAGATCAAAGCTACGGCCATGTGCTACACAAGTTAAGTCCAAGACTAGTATACTCTGCTCATATCTCCAAAGATTACTCAAAAAGTACTGTGCAAGGTCTAAAAGTCACCCCTCATTCCTTCATAATAAATGAAATAAAATTATGTAGATTACATTTATAAAAATTAAGAACAATGTCTTCACTGCGGCAGGTTGCAAAGTACCTAAAGATATATATAAAAAATATATATTTATATAACAATCTCAGCAGCAACCTCATTTCCCCTTTCGTCTGTTCCAACCACTCAGCATTCAGCATCACCAGTGTATTTATCACTGGCTTGATCATCATCTTCTCATCATCTTTTTCTTACTGGTTTATGCCTTAAGTAAGATGCTTTTTATGCTTGAGTGTTTTATATGAGAACAAAATCTCCTTTAGGAAGCCTGTAGAATTATTCCTCAAGACTACATTAAACAAGACGGGCTGGTTCTTTTGTAACAAAATATGAAGAAATTGGGGGAAATGGTTTTGAATGGCTTTGATAAAGCAAGTTTGTTTGCTATCAATGTGTAAGGCACATGCTTAGAATTCTAGAATTATACCGTTAACTACTGTAAGGTTGTCAGCCCAACTGTCAACACCTGAAACTGACCCTAAATTTTTTTCTGTCTCCTGGAAAAATGAACCAGGTTTTTTCTTTGCGTTTGGGTGTACAAAAGTTATCCACTTCATAGTCTCTCTTTATTTTTACTTTTTGCAAAACATCTTATAATAAAAATGTAATAATAATAATAATAATAATAATAATAATACATTTATTTATGGGTGCCTTCTAAAGCATCACACTAAGACAGAATGAAACTCCTCAGAAAGATCATTATTCATCAAGTGAGCATAAACCTGAGCTACATCTGTTCTTTCTAGTATTTTAGCAAGAAATGGTACATTTGAAAATTGTTCAAGTTAATAAAGTTGGTGAACAAACAAGACCAGACATAAGAGATAATTTGATAACATCAGTTACTAAAGAAGACAAAGAAGGTAGACAAACGGTAACGAAGTGAGTAGGAAGGGGTTCTAGCTGGCAGGTAGATGATTTGGATTTATGAATGAGAGCAGATATTTCAGCAGCGGATAGAAGTGTAAAATTAGATAGCAAAGAAGAGAGGAGAAACCTGAGAGGGTAAATAATGTGCACTGAATGTTGTATTATACTAGGAGATTAGTTGTTGGTGAATATTTTCATTTTTTGCAATAAAAATATTCCGTTTATCAGATTGACTGTCTGCAATTACACTTTACCTGTGTTTGTGGAACAATTTGTTTCAATTTCAATAATTTGTTATGCAACAGGCAACATGGTGGCTTAGTGTTGCCTCCGTGGTTGGGGGTTCGGATCTGCCCCCAGTCTGTGTACACGGAGCTTGCATGTTCTTCCTGAGCTTTTCATCCTTGTGAATTGGCACTTCCAAATTAGCTGTAGTGTTTGCAACTGTGTGCTTATGCCCTGCAATGGGTTGGCACAACATCCATGGTGTACACTGCATGTGCCCTGAGTTCCCTGTGATAGGCTCCAGGCCCCCCATGACCCTACATGGGATAATATTATATAACAAGGTCTTGGAAGGTGAGTTGTATGAGGGGTGTTGATTTTAAAGCAAGACTTGTGATTTTCTTGTAAATTATGGTATTTAAAATTTGACATTTATAGAAGCACAGTATGGTGATAAGGCTCTAAAACTTCAAAATTTTGATGGTCCAAACATTTTAAAAAAGCCCATCCATCTGTGAATGGTGGTCCTGGTGGCTCGGAGCCTCGTGTTGCCATTAACATTCGCAAGTAGAATTCCTGATTCTTAAAAATCAACAGATAACTTATCGCCAACTTGCGAGAGAGAGACGCATCTGACTGTAGGTCATGCAACAGGACAATGAACCTGAACACATCAGTAAATCAACATTCGAATGAGTTAAGATAAGAAACAAAGGTGTTGGAATTGCTAATTCAATTTAAGAGAGTAAGAAGAATGTAAAGGAATCCCCTTAAACATGAATCAAACTGAAGCAAAGTGGTTAAAAACAGTCACGCAACAGGACAATGAACCTGAACACACAATCATTCATGAACACCACTTACACATTACAGCAACTGGGCTGGGAGTTATTGTCACTTCTCCCGTACATTTCACCTTGATCGTATCCATGCTACTGTATAGTGGAACGCTGGGTTAAGTACATTAGAGTTCTGTTATTCTGCACAATCAAAAGTCCCACTTTGACTTGAATACCCTTCTTATATTTAAGGTAGCCCAATTCAGCAGAAAGGCCCAGCAACTCTTTCATTATCTACAGCACTGAAATTATTCATAATGGCAGCATAGAGCAGTGTGATTCCAAACCCAGGGGGGTGTTCTATCAATGCTTGTTGCAGGTCCAATTTTTGAACAGTAGGTAGGCAATAATAACACGATGGACCTAAATGGGGTGGTGAGTCTGCTGCCTTGCGATTGTGCATCATTTAGAAAATCGATGGAACATCAGCTTATACAGTCACAGGGAAAAAGTAAGCACTCCTACAGTTTTATGTTTTTATTGATCAGGGACTAAATAATATTTAAACTTAATAACAATTCTCATCAGTTTCTGTAAGCAAACAAATAACCTCAGTTGACAACACCAAAATCATAATAGCTCAATAAAAATCTCAATTTTCTCAGAAAGGAAACCAGAATTCAGAAATTGCATGGGTAAAAAAAAACAAGTGCACTTTATAATTCAATAATACGAAGCACCTTTAGCTGCACTAGTTTGAAGTAGGAGTTTATCAGTCTCTCACTTAATTTTAGAGAAATTCTGACCTTTTTTAACCACATTGCTTCAGTTTGATTCATAACAATTTTAAGGGGATTCCTTTACATTCTTCTTACTCTCTTAAATCCTGACACAGCATCTCAACGGAGTTGAGTTCTGGACTTTGACTTAGCAATTCCAACACCTTCGTTTCTTATCTTTACTCATTCAAATGTTGATTTACTGGTGTGCTCAGGTTCATTGTCCTGTTGCGTGACCTAATTTCAGCACAGCTCTAAGCTGCTGGACAGATGGCCTCCCATCTGTCCGAAAGATATTGTTCCAGAACTGTTATGCTTTGTTCGGATACAATTGTGCAAAGTCATGCTGCCATGTATACAGTACTGTATTTTTTTTTGAGAGAGAATGGGCTTTCTTTGGCTTTTTTCCATAAAAACCATACATCTTATTTTCCTGATTTTGCTGTCATGAACATAAATATTAAATGTGCTTACAAAGGCCTGTAGGTCAAATTTTCTAGCTGTTGAGGTTTTCTTCATATCTGTGACCATTAAACAGTCTGACCTTGGAATGAATTTGCTGGGACGCCCACTCCTGGGAAGATTGACGTGTTTGAAGTGTCTTAAAGACTTTCCATTTGTAAACAAATCTTCCGACTGAGGAATTTACAGTAGAATTGTTTGGAGATGGCCTTATAACACTTCCATGATTGATGAGAAACAACAGTTGTTGGCTGATCTTCTTTCTTCTTGGCATTGTGTAGACACATAGTAGACACATAGTGCTTCAGAATAAATAAGAATGATAAAAATTTTGCTTTTATAGAGGTATTTACACTTCTTGATGATAACTCTCACACATTCTTTACACCGCTTATCTTGTACAGGAGGTCTGAAGCCTATGCCAGGGGAGACTGGACACTAGGTGGGGAACACCCTAGATGTGGTGCCAATCCATCACAGGGCACAATCGCCCACACACTTACACACTGCGGCCAAATTGGAAATTCCAATCAGCCTGCATGTCTTTGGACTGTGGAAGGAAACCTTAATACCCAAAGGAAACTTACCAAGCACAGGGAGAACATGCAAATCCTCGACCCTGAAGGTGTGAGGCCACAATTCTAACCACTATGCTACCGTGCTTCTTGATAATTAACTCATCTTCTTAATTTCATTAATAATACATGGCTGCTAATTAGGAAGGGTGTACTTGTTTTACGCACCAGGTTTCTGAAAGTTAGTTTACCTTTTGGGGAAAATTACTCCATATTAAAAGGTGTTACTCATATAGTTGTTTATAAAATTTGGTAAGGACTACATGATTGGTTTTCAGGCACTAATAAATAAATATAGAATTGAATTAAGGCGTAGTGTTTTTTTTTCCCAATGATTATACGTCAAATAGGAGCATTTGTAATATCATTAGTCACTTAAAAGATGTTATTAGTATTTACGCATACTTAGTTGAGGAAATGAGGACTTTGATAAGATTAATATTTATTGAACAGCAGATATGCGTTTAAATAATGTATACGGTCTGGCTCTGCCTGACTTGTCCCTGTAGACAAGCCTATTCTGCTTGTTGGACCATATTTTTAGTAGATGACATACTTTTAGCCCGCCTAGTCTGTTCTCTGTAAAATGCCAGATCAAAAGGGCAATGTTCAGCCTTAATGGACTGGCTGGGTTATTCACTCAAATCTAAGTATGCATTTATAAGCTAAGAATAGATCATGCTGTTCAACCTGGGGTTAACTCCAGTTGTATTGATCAGCACTCATAAATTCTCTATATTGATTGCAGTGCTTGGGCTGAAGCTCCTCTCAACATAGTCCAATATTTTTGAAAAGCTCAAAAAACATCCCTTATATTAAATCCATTTCAGAATATATTGTGGTGTGTATTGTTTGGTTTGTCTGCTGTGTTGTGGAGAAAGTTCTATGGTCGTAGGTATTTCTCTGTGAAATAATGTTAAGGTGAAGTTCATTGAAGGTGCCGAATGATACTTATTCCACCTTTTGGGTACAAATGGCTGCATACAGAGTTGTTCCGTTCATGAGCCTGTTATGTTAAGCCTGTGTACACCCCTGGTACACTTTTCTCTCTTTCTCTCTCTCTCTTTCGCACTCTCTCTTTCATTTGATACATGTTTTGTGTTTCATCTTGTCTGTGTAGCCTAGCAACAGGTAGCAGGCAACAGTTCATGTTCCAAATATGGTGTTCTGTGGAGGAGGAGCAAATGCCACAGCGCTCAAAGGAAGCACACAGATTCACGTAAATACCAGTCAAACATCTCACACTCCACAGTATTTTTTGGCAGACCACCAGAGCAAGCGGACCAAGAATTCCCTATTATTACAGGCATTCAAGGTTAGATTTTTGCCAAGAAGCACTGGAGCATGACATCAGAAAAACAACAACACAGAATTTTTTTTATATTTTTTATAAAGACGTGCCTGTCATAAAACAGAAAATTAATTGGATTTTTTTTTTCAATAGCTCTCCTTAAATACCGAATGCAAGACAATATTTTCAGTTTTGAAATCTAATTGGCTGAGGCGTGAAGATTCGAAGACCTTGATATGTGTACACCTGTGGCTGCACTGCAGTAATTGAATTCTGTATTAATGGGGGTTTGAATCAATAAATAGTTACAGTTAAGCCATTGTTCTGTTAATAGAATACCCTAACCATTATCTATAATGTTGCTTAGCAACCATACATTATTGCCAACAGACTTGTTTTTGTGGGAGAAGAATTGTTTATTGAGATTATTATTATTATTATTATTATTATTATTATTATTATTAATACATTATATTGTTAATTGAAACTGCATTTTATCAT